>APFE030046436.1:99486-146887 GCA_000404065.3 Pinus taeda | reverse complement strand
GGTGTTAAGCCACGGATCAAGTGTCGGTAATACCGAGGAGAGAATGAACCGTCGGATCACTACATATCGTGACTGTCAGATTGTAAGTTACAAATGTACGTAGTAAAGAAACACACTTTACCTAACTCTATACTAGACCAAGTTATACTTAACTATTTCCTATGTGTCGGAATATCCTAACAACGGATAAGTGTCAGGTTCACCAGAACACTCAATCGTTTGAAACGGTCGTTATTTCTGTTTACTCCAAGAATGCCTGTGAAACACGAACCTCTTCCAACTCATCGTCCATGTCGAACTTAAAAACTTATATATTGTAGCTTATTTCTCTTGTCGAATCCGGTTTCCCATTGAGCGCAATCCTCGCCGTTACATCTGGGGCCTCCAGATCCTATGGTTATTGCTCTTATCGCGCGGATGACTTGCTCGGATGTTAGTCCGCGATGAGAGGTGGTTTTCTCTCTCATCCGTTGGACACACGTCATCCAACGTATGGAATCGCTGGGTCCTCTGAAAAACCCGCTTATTGCCTAAAACGATTACGATATACCACCGATTTTGGAGCGCGGGACCTGATTGTTGTTTCAGCGCTTTTCCCACGATTTCTTGGATTTCCTCGTGACCGAATGCTCGGGGCTTTACCATTTCGAGGGGTTTTTCCCAGCGATGCACGATCGCTAATTGTGCATCAGAAACAACCTCCGTTTTCTAATTCGGGCCTCCTAACTGCCATTTTTGTGCCATGCATAGTCCCCATGGGCCAATGGTCAATGCTCTTTGACCAAAGGTCCTCATTGCTCCGTGCTAGCTGCAAATTGTTGCTGTTCAAAGGTTATTTCTGATAGTCTTCGACATTCATAAGACTTTAAACTTTGGTATGAGCTTTTACAGAGTTCGGGTAGCTTTAAGAGAGTTTAATGATCCAAATTTAGATCATGCCTTCCCACTAAAAGAACTTTTGGTCCACCAAAAGACTGATACACTGATTTGAGTAGTAAATGAGAGTAACAACACCCTCTTTTTTCAGCCTCCCTACACTTTCCTTTGCATAGTGCCTCAGAGCCAAAATCTTTAACCACTTCCCTTCTTGGATGGGATGGTCATTTTGGGAAGAACTTTTTTCCTCGACTTCATGTAGAACTTCTGCTGTGAAGTTTACAGAAGGTAGTTTGAACTTCCTTGCCTTGATCCTTGATCCAAGGTGGCTCAAACAAATGTGAAGTACATCTACTCCACAAAACTTTCATTTTTACCTATTTGAAAAGTTGCCAACAACAACTGTTAACAATGACAGACATATAAACAACAACTGCATGGAGTAACTCGTGCTTCAACAAAGAAACATATTTCACATGTTGTGAACTCTTCCATGTCTTACATCTACATACAAATGACAAGCCAATAAAACATGCCTTTACAACAAATGACCCTTCAAGTCAAGCATGTAGGAAAAGACCTTTAGGACTCTTTTCCAAAAGATGAAACACTTCATCCTTATCTCCATTTTGGAGACCAAGTTAACTTCTCTCAAGCCAACATTACATGCACCTCATGCTCATGCATGCATTCCATCTATCAACTTTCGCTTAAGTACACTGTACTTTCGAAGCTGAAATGAACATATTATTGCAGTAATGAAGTAAGTTTCCTACTCAACTTCTTTTTATTTACCATTTGGTAATATCCTACAACTTGCATTTATTCCACAAAGAAATGCAAACAGATGCATCACTAGACATGCAGTCTTAATTGGATAAGAATTCTAACCATTTCTTACCAATCCATTTCAAAGGTCCCTCTGCTTGCACATTAGCATCAATATGTGAATCATCCTGAACCACATCAACCATGGAATCTTTATCCCTGCCATTTTCTTTTTCCACCTTCTCCTTCAGCTTTGGTGGGAGCAGCACTGGATTCAAAGTCCAACACCTTTCAGCAAGATGCCCTTGCTTATGGCAGTAAGTGCAACACACGTGCATCCTTTTGACAACATGATTTGCCTTGTCCTGTGGACCTTTGGTTGCTTGCTTCTTTTCCTTCAAAAGTTTCCTATATGTAGCCATCCTCTTCCAACATCTAGAAATATAATGGTTATCCAAACCACAAAAGGAACATGCAATTCTTTTTCCATGCTTTACGAAATCAAAAGGAATTTTTTTAGAACCAGATTTATACCTACCTCTTTCACCTTTATTGCCTTCATGAGGAGGTAAAGCAAACGAAGGAGTGGCTCCCTTTGGAACACCATCACTTTCTTCAAGGCTGTCAAAGTTTCCACAACTCTCTGGTTCAAGTGTGTGCTTCTGAACATCTGCATCAAGTGAATGATGTTTCGAGCTATTGCATTCCTCCTGAATATAATCTTCACACTTCTGAGGTAGAGGACCTGCAATGAAACTCCTTTTTGGAACTGTTTCAATGGCCTTCATGGCGGCTTTGGAATTCTCTCCATAAGACTGCCCATAGCCAAGACTCAAATACTTAGGCTTTTCCTCAACCATTATTGGCTCAACAATACCTTGTGCATGTTTGCCCAATCCTTTTCCTTCATAACCCATCTTGGACATTAGCTTGGAACCTATGCCTCTAGTATGTTTTTCAAAAGAACCAATGTCAGCATTCTTAGAAGAATTTGAAGACAAACATGAATGGTTTACCTCTTCTTCAAGCTGATACTTGGCCAGGGCTTCTTTTGCAACAAAGAGTTGTGACTCCAACTCATGCATCCTTTTTAGGTTCATATTCGCAATATGAAGTTACCTCTCAATTTCCCGCAATTTTCCAGAAAGCATCTGCGTCTCTTCCTCCACGAAATTCAACTGTTTCCTAAGTATGCTACTCTTCCTTCCATCATCATCATTTCTCTCACCATATCCATCATGGTGGAAACGTCTTGCTTCATGTCTCCATTAAAGAATCTTTTGATGAAGGAGGAATTTGAGGACTCACTTGTAGAAGTTGTCATTTTCAAAATGCATAAAAGAACTTCAAACAAGATTAATAAGGAGCTTATTCAGCAACCTTTTGCAACAAACCTCTTGTGCTTCAAGGGTTGCTTTGAGGTCCTTTGGGATATAAGAATGCCTTTAGCTCTTCTTCCTTGTCCTTCCTGTATTGAGCTATCAATAGCTTTGCCTTCACCTCTGCAAACTCAAACAATAGTCAGTCTGCAACCAAGCATACAATTTATGAGGCAATCAATCCTTGACTGTCCAAAACACCTTTCAGATAAGCAATCATTGCCCTGTCAATCAAGAATTTTGTTACAAATTTCTTTGAAGATGGGGTTAATCAATCTTAAGCTGTGATACCACCTGGTATGAAAATGGGGCTCTTAGGTTTCTTGTCTAACTTACAAGAACCTCTCCCACTTCCAAAGCTTTAAATTTTCCCAAGTCTTAATGATTAACCAATGTGGAAATAAGAAATGCTTGAAAATATGGGTGTATGCTTGTATTTGTATTTAGTTGATTATTTACTTTAAAATCTGTTGTTTGTGCTGATATGGGAAGGTACTTAAACTGACATACAAATGCATATAACAATAGTTAGAGCAGTAGTAAAAACAAACACATAAGACAACGATATAATATGGAGTTCACCCTGATATCTTGGGGTACATCTCCTTGAGATCAAATCAACTCGATTAGGCTCTCTGGGATTATGGCAATAGTTCTTTTAAAAGTGCCTAAACTTAAATCCACTGTTTTACACAAGAACATTAGGCTCAGAATACCATCTCATCCCTTGGCTCTTGGAGCTCTTCGGCTTTCTAGCTCTGGCTCTTGGCTCTGGCTCTGGCTCTTGCTCTAGTTGTGGCTTTGACTTTGTGGCTCGGGCTTTGGCTATGGCTGTCGCTGTGGCTCTTGACTATGGCTTCTCTAATCTCTCTCTCTCAGCCTTTTACATGCCTCTGTGAGTCGCTCAACTTCCAAGCAACTCCAACAGTAATATGCTACTGTAAATTGAGCTCTCTAGTTTTTCCACTCGACCTCTGAGTGACTCCAAAGCCTCTCTGCGCATTCAGCGTTTGTTATTTCACTGCTTTCTCCTCTCTCTCTTCTCTATTCTCTATGTTCTTGGCTTAAGGCCAATCTATCTCATGACTGTTCGAATCCCTTCTTTTGATTGTTACAGTCACTGCATCACCTCACAGGGAAAATGGCCACCTGTTCCATAATGGATAAGTGTCAGGTTCATCGGAAACACTCGATCATTTGAAATGGTCGTTATTTTTGTTTACTCCAAGAATGCCCTTGAAACACGAATATTTGCTAACTCATCATCCACATTGGACTTCAAACCTTTGTACGCTGTAGCTTATTTCTCTCGTCGAATCCAGTTTCCTATCGGGAGCAATCTCTGCCGTTAGATTTGGGGCCTCCAGATCCTACGGTTATGGTTCTTATCGTGCAGATGAATTGCTCAGACATTAATCTGCGATGAGAGGCGGTTTTCTCTCTCATCCATCGGACATGCGTCATCCAGCGTATGGAATTGCTAGGTCCTCTGACAAACCCGCTTACCGCTCGAAATGCTTCCGATATACCGCCTGTTTGGGAGCGCAGGACCCACCTATCATTTCAATGCTTTTCCATAGTTTCTTGGCTTTCCTTATGACCGAATGCTCGGGGCTTTACCATTTCGAGGGGTTTTGCCCAGCGAAGCACATTTACGCTAATCGCGCATCAGAAACAACCTCCATTTTTGTGCCATGCACAGTCCCCATGGGCCAACGATCAATGCGCTTTGACCGATGGTCCTCGTTGCTCTGTGCTGGCTGCAAATTGTCGCTGTTCAGAGGTTATTTCTGATAGTCTTTGACATCCATAAGACTTTAAACTTTGGTATGAGCTTTTACAGAGTTTGGGTTGCTTTAAGAGAGTTTAAGGATCCAAATTCAGATCAATGGAAGGTGAGGATAGGAGTACGATATATCATGTAAACCTCCAATTTTGACTATTTTAAAGGATTTTACCATTTTAAATATATAGTTTCCCATATCATTAGGTAGAAATTGATAATGCCAATAATATAGGTATGGTAGGGTAGGTTGGGAGTGAGGTATTACCTCTTCAATCCAATTCCACTGATGTGAATTTTATTTGAAATTATTTTACTGTCTCAAATTGATAGAGTGGATGACAAAAGCCTTGTGTTTGATATTTAACCCTTATATTCCTAAAATGAGAAATAATATGGAAGCATTTCTCTTCCATTTCCATTAATGTAATTGATTTTTTTTTTCCCTTTTTAGATGTTTGAAATAATGGAAGAGAAGGTGGAAGATATTTTAATCAAGAACATTTAGTTGATTCTTTTATATATATGGATTAGTGAAAGATAATATCACCCAATTATGACATGTTACTTGCAATGAACATTTGAAAGACATAAATATGATCACTAAAAGGAATTATTGGAGGTATTTACACAACTTTTTAGGGCATCACGTAAAAAGATGAGATGTAGAAAATGAAGTTGTCTTCCTTAATATGTAGCTTTTATATATGGAAAACTGGAATAACATAAAAAATGGTGTTTTTCTAAGATTGGTATGTTATTTTCTCTCTAAAACATAATGCATATATTCACTTTAGGCCCTAGGTTTGGTATGCACATGATGGAATTTTTAGAAAAGAGACATAGTGAATTGAGGTTGAGTGTTAGGCATCACTATGAGGGACTTACATATTCATAATTTTTTTTTTTTCACTATGTAAATTCTCTTTTGATTTAAAATAGGTTAACCAATTAAATATTATAGTGGAAATAAAAGCCCAAGTATTTTTATAAATTTGCTATATTTACAAAAAAATTAAATAAAAATTAAAAAACAATAATTAATTTCTCAAAAGGATATATGTTTAACATATACACACATATCTATATAAGTATGTTGAGTTTGAACAGGTAGAGAAAATCCAGAATCATGGTTGAAAATTGGAAAGTTGTAAAAATTGATGTGTTTTGGTTTATATAGACTAAACCAAGAGATTTGTCAATTCAAACCTAAAGCCAAAGAGACCACGTTATCCAACATGTAATTGAACAAAGTGTTCCCACCAAATATTTTTTGAAATTAATAATAAATGCGCATTATTAAGGCACACCTATTTTATTAATGCACATATCTTATAATAACACACGTGTTATACCCTCGACTGCGGGTGATTAATAAGGGGGACGGTAAAATGGCGGCATTCCCACTGGACAAGTGGCAACCCAGATCCGCCACTTGTAAGGTTAAACGGCGGGCCTGCCATCCCCGTAAGTTTAAATTGAATCCAGCTCTTAATTATCTCCTGCAGCTCGCCGTCTGCAACATAATGGAGCTCCCGCGACTCGTCTCTCCGGCGATTTGGTTGCAGATCGTCTGCTGTGTTCTGGTTATTGCTTTGGGTGCCACAATGTGTTATTATAAGAGCTAGCCTCCGCTGGCTATGTCTTATTTGATGTCTCAGCTTCAGCTGCATCGTTTGTCTTGGTCACTGCTGGTTCCCGGGTCACAACAGTGGTCTCAGGGGACTCGGCCTCGGCCCTCAGCATAGAAGGTCTTGGTCTCTTCCTTTGGGAGCAGTATCCTCTGTCACAAGTTCACCAGCTCAGGCTCTCCCGTCTGTAGTGGTCACTATCTGAGTGTTATCTCTGCGCCCCTCGTTGCTTCTGTTGACATCCCTTGGTGGCTCTCTGTGCCCTTTCTCACCTCGCCCCTCAGTGCTTCAATAACCTCTCCTCTGTGGCTCTTGGAGCCTTTACTCTCTGTGCCTCTGTTAGCTAGTGTGCCTTCGCTCACAGTTCCTCGACTCTCTGTGCCTTTTGGCTCACGGAAACTCCGCTCTCGGTGCATTCCTTGCTCCAGCGTCATCCCTCACGAAATTTCAGAATGCCGCGGGAACGACTCTGTCTCATTAGCAGAAGGGGTGGGTCTCGGGGTGGCGCCAGAGGGAGGGTTGTCCAACAGTGCTCCTCTCACACCACGGAATCCTCCTCCGAAGAAATTGATTCCCATGTTGTAAGGTGAGGCAGGGGAAGAGGCAGAGGGAGGGCTCGTGCAGCGGTCTGTACGCACAACTCTCATCCCTCCACCCGCTTTCGCATCCCCTATTCACTGGACAACTCCACCTATATTGTGTCCGTTAAGATTGAAAAGTGCGATAACGCAACTCCTCCCGAAGCCTCTATGGAGCGTAGGCAACCTTCTCCTGTTCATTGTCAAAGAATTCAGCCTGCGGAGACCTCTGGTGCGGTTGCGGGTCCAAGCGAGCCAGTTAAAAACGCAGCTCCACAGTCAGACTCGAGCGCGTCAGACCAATATGGATGCAGGATCGTTGAGGAGCAACCTTCTACCTCGGTGGACGTATGAGCTCGCCTTCACATCGTCTTGGTCCAGCCAAGGTCACAGGCGGTCGCCTCTGTTGCTCTTTGATGTATGTTCACTGGTTTCAGGTCTCCGCCTGCTTTGTTTGGTAGTTTTTGATAAGGTTATGGTATGGCTTAGCTATGTTCAGGTCAAAGTCGGTTTCCAATTTCGACCATGCTTGCTGTTCTATCTCTGTTTTTATAAATCTTTGGGTAGATTTTGGGACAGATGGGATTAATCAGTGTCCAATTGTCTATCGGTCAGTTATCAAGAGTCTGTCGGTTATTTGTTGGTCAAGTCAGATTCAAAGGGAAGTTTCACCCTCCAGTGTAAAAGTCCTGCTAAATCCATAACTCAGTATGGAGAGTTTTTGAGGCCGGCCTCGTTGTAATATTTTTGTGTAATAATAGGAGTAGACAAATTTACAAAAAAAAAACCCACGTGTTATACAATGCACATACATTGTATAATGCACATATGTTCGTTCTCCATCTCTCACCATCTTTTCAAACTCTCCTATGCCCCCATGCCTGTCTCCCTCTTTTCCCTAACCATCCCAACTATTTTTCTCTCTCTCCCTCTCCCTCTCTATCCCTTTATGTCTCTCTCTTCCTATGTCTTCCTTCTATCTCTCTCTCTCTCCTCCTAAGACCCCCATCTCTCTTCCCCTTTCTATCTCCCCCCCTTTATGTATAAATCTTTCTATCTCTCCCCTTATTCCCTCCCTTATTTATCATTTCCTTTTCCCTCTCTCTCTCCCTTTCCCTATTCCCTCCCCTCTTTATCATTTCCTTTCCCCATCACTCTCTATCTTTATCTCTCTCACTTTGTCTCTATATCTCTTTGTTGCTATGTCTCCATCTCTCTCTCTCTCTCTCTCTCTCTCTCTCTCTTTTTGTCTCTCTCTATCTTTGTTGCTATGTCTCCATTTGATATCCACCCTTCTCTCTCACTTTCCCTAAGCCTCCCCTCTATGTCTACCCCTTTCCCTATCCCTTTCTACCTCCCCCCCTTTCATTATCCTTGTTTCTATCTCTCTCCCTTTCTTTGCCCTGCCTCTATGTTTTCCTTTCCTCGTCTCTCTATCTCTTTCTCACAATCCCCATCTCTCTCTACCCCTTTCCATATCTCTTTAACTCTCCCCATGTCCCTATCCATATTTCTATCTCTCTCCCACTTTCCCGACCCCCCTCTCTCTTTGACACACACTCTCTCTAACCCCCATTTCCCCCCCCGCTCTCTCTCTCTAATTCCTCCTCTTCTCTCTCTTTCTCCCACCCTTCTATCTCTCTCTCTCACTCTCACTCTCCCCTTGTCTGTCTCACTCCTACATCCATCTCTCTCTCCCCCCACTCTCTCTCCCTTTCCCTCTCTCTCTCTCTAAAATACACACAATCTTTCTAAACCCTCTCTTTTTCCTTCTCTCTCTCCCTAATCCCTTCCCCACTCTCCCTTCTCTCTCCCTCCCTCCCCCCTCTCTCTACTTTTCTAACCCCATTTCCCTCATTCTCTCTCTCCATATGTATCCCCCTTAATACCCCTCTCTACCCATGTTCTTTTCTCCATCTCTAACTATATTTCCAAAATCTCTTTGTCTCCTCTCTGTGCCCCTTTTTCATAACCCTCTCGTAATCTCTCTCTTCCTATGTCTCCCATCCTATCTCTCATTCTTTCTCCTCCTAAGCTCCCCATCTCCCTATCTCTCTTTCCATTTATCTTTACCTTTCCCTATTCTCTCATCTCTCTCTTATTTTCCCCATCTCTCTCCCTCCTCATCCCTCTTCCTCCTCTTTCTCCCTATGTCTCCCTTTTTTTTTTTTTTTTTTTTTTTTTTTTTTTTTTTTTTTTTTTTTTTCTCTCCCCCATCTCTCTCTCTCATTCCCTCACTTTCTTCCTTCCCCCAACTCTATTGGAAACCACAAAATATTGAGAGGGGCATGGGGGGGGGGGGGGGGGGTGTGTGTGGGTGGGGGATGAATTAGTATTTTATAACTTTCAACAATTATTTAGTTAGTTAAACACATTCAATAATACGCTGGTGAACTAATCACATAAGGTTTAAACAAAATATATTTATGTGGAAACTCATAAGGGAGAAAAACAAAAATATTCTTTTTATTATAAACCAGCTCAAATTTTACAATAGATTATGTAGGCACAAACCTACAAGAGGTTCCAACCCCCTTTTCTTTGCAAGCTACCACTTGTTGGAAGCACCAACTCCCTGATCTTTATAGGCACCAACCTAAAGGAGACTTCAATCCCATGATCTACAAGTACCTACTTGTTTTTCCTATCAAATCCCCTTTTCATTTAATTTCAAACTCAAATTTGAGTTGGATTTGATGCTATTTAATTAAAATGTCACTGACACCAATGTTAATTCTCATATATACTTGTATTCTTTGATCTGTTCTTTGCAATAACCTTTCTTTCTTTTATTCTATGATTCAATTGAAGTTCCTTACCATAACAACTTATGCCTCACTAATCTACTTTTTGATACAATTTATTTTTTGTAATTAATTCTCAATACTTCAAATCTACAATTGTTAAAGTCACAATGACTTCATATCTCAACTCATCTTCACATCCATCCTTTGAACAATACTTATCTTCAACTTTGTCTCATGTCTGCTTGTCTTCTTTCTACAACTTATCTCCCCTTTTCTCCTTGTTCTATTCAAGATGCCTATGCTTTTGCATGTCAATAATAGGTCCAACTATTCTATTTGCATGGGAACTACAACTCTCACATTATTTTCCTTCTTTTATAGACACAACTACTCAGATCTGTCCCAAACGAACTTTAATAATTCAACCTTTTAACTGAAATTTGGGGTTCAAGGCCACCAAATTTCCAATCATAGCTCCTTAGTTCCACCTTCCTTATGCATATGACTAAGAGATATAACCTAAGGTTTAATATCTGTAGGTGGTGAAGCCTAGATTGATGCAATTCAACCTTTCTCCATTATAACGAATTTTCGATGGAGTTCGATTATCTGAGCCTTCTTCAACCTACACACTTTATTCACAACAAATCTAGTCTAGGTCCATATATCCTCACATCTAAATTAAATTTGGGGATTTTATCCCCACTCCTCTTTGCAACAACATTGGAAAACCACCTACTTAGATGGTTGAATGATTCTTATTCCATGAGGTCTATGACGATTCCTGATATGGGGATCTAGGGATTTACTCCCCACTTTTGTTCATAACAACACTACACCTCCATTTGGCCGAATGGATGGATAAATATTTCCTCCTTGCACTAAGTCTTGAATCTAGAAATCTAAGATTGAATTCATTCTTCACCTTCCATCCACTTTCTTGGCATGAACTCCAAATGCCTAGATGGTCTTATGCCTCCTAACTCCAAAAGCATGGAAAATTGTCAAATTTCTCAACATTGTGAAGCCATGCAAAACTAGCTTCTTGGTGTAAATATCGAGATAATCCACACCATCTTCCATGTCACTGCAACATAATTTTCCATTCCATTTCTATGCCACTTATCATGCCATGTCACTGCCATTTCACTCTCTTCCACTTGTCATGCCACATCACAACCACATGTCACTAGAAAAATCCCCCCTTGGCCAACCAAAAATGCCAAATCCACCTGCCACATGTCATGATCACAAGGTGCCATGTAATCATCTTGCCATCTATCTTTACCTCATCACTTTTCCATTTCATCACAGTGCCATGTGTCCACACCTTAGGGTTCCATGTCATCGACTTTCCACCTGTCTCTGTTATTTGGTGTGATGTATGCTGCCACATTGTATTGGGGTCCACCTGTAGTTTGGCATTGGGAAATATTGTATTTTGCTTTTTTATCTGTGTATTACCTATTGCACCTCCCACACCCTGGATGCCCAAATAAGCAGTAAGGCCCAAATTGATCAGACATTTGCACATATGACCTGCTCAAACAACATCTGCTTAGCTCAACCCTTGGATGGAAGAATTAGGTGGAAATATGTCTGTTGTGGTACCACGCCTAGACTCCAACTCTTTAAACACAAGTTTTCTTCATTCTTGGGGAGTTAGAATAAGTGCGATATACCATTGTAAAGCTCTATGAGAAGGCTCTTTCACCAATCATTTTTCATGCTCTTTTGAACAAGGTACATGTAGAATAAAGTTCTTCACAGATACGCTACTCATTAAAAAACTAAGATATCAATGACATCATAAGCTTAACACACTGTTAATAGACTCAACATACTGCCCTGAGATTGAAATCACTTGACATCAATGCCTAGACTTTGACATCAATGGGAAAAACTACCAACATACTCAACAATCTCCCCCTTTGGCATTGATGGAAAAAACACCAAACATTGCTTGTCATTGATGGATTTAGGCTTGATTCCCCTTCTCAGGCTACTAAATCTCCCACTACCTCTTATAACACTTAAATCCCACTGTTTTCTCACTTTCCCTCTTTATTTGAGTTGCCAATTTCTTCTAATTATTCTCTTTGCTTTAAGGTGTAAATATCTTATCATTTCCCCCTTTGGTATCAATGGAAAATGACTTTAGTTTCTCCCTTAGATTGAATATATCAGGTTGCTTATTTAAATTTCTATTGAATATAATGATTTCTGGCACTTTAACCAATTGATACCAATTAAAGGAATACATAGAAAACAATTATGGGACATGCAAAATTTCCATTACATCGTTATTGTAGTGCACTTTGATTCCCATAAATCTGTACTAATCATGCTGAAATTGAAGCTCCTCTTAAGCTTAGTCTTGTTTATTCTCTCTAACTTCATGGCATACATCTATCCTTGACATATGTGGACAATTGACCTCTATTCTTGTGAAGGAAACTAGTGAAGAGATAAGTGAGACATCACTCCCAACTTTTTCCTCAAATACTCAAAGGGATCTTAAGTGTGAGGTTTAGTGAATACATCGAGAACTTGTTCCTAAGTTGATATATAATCCAACCTCTAATCAACCACTTGTTCTCTAAGAAACTGACATTTTATTGGGATATGTTTAGTTTTAGAATGAATAACATGATTTTTAGACATACTTATAACACTTGTATTATCACATACATTGGGATTTGGTCCATTGAACATTACCTTCATGTCTTGAAAGGTTTGTTTTATCCAAAAAATCTAAGTGAAACATGTAGTAGTTTCTATGTACTCAACTTCAACAATAAAAAGTGGGATATAAGTTCATTTTTTGCTCAGCCAAATCACCAAACAATTCCCTAGGAAAAAATCACCACCACTTGTGCTTTTCTTATAATCTACACTTAAAACCCAATTAGCATCTGTGTATGCAATTAATGATAAGTTTTGACCCTTTGGATACCATAAAACAAAGTCCATTGTGGCCTTTAGATATCTAAAAATGATTTTTGCAGCTAATATATAACTCTATTTAGGGGCTGATTGATACCTCACAACTACACCAACAACTTACATTATGTCTGGCCTTGAGGCTATTAGGTAGAAGAGGCTAGCAATCATAGATTTGAACATTATTTAATTTATCTCTTGTGGCTATCATATTTTCTTAGTTTACATCCAATGACCATAGGAGTACTAACAAGTAACATTCTTCCATTCCAAACTTTTTTAACATTCATTTGAGGTACTTGCCTTGGGAAATGAACATGCCTTTTGTTGATTGTGTAATATGTAATCTAAGGAAGAATGAGAATACACAAGCATAAACATATCAAATTCATCTTATGTTTAAACTAAAAACTTTTGGTTTAGCAAATTTGCATTACTACCAAATATTATGTCATCAACATAAACAATAATAACCAAAATATTTTCATTTTCAGATTTGATATACAAATTACTATCAATTGTCCCTATTTTGAAGCCTTGCTATTGTAGGTGTTTGTCTAATATGGAATACCATGCCCTTGGTGCTTCCTTTACTCAATCTAATTCTTTTTTCAGCCTGCAAACATCCTCAAAATTTTCTGACAACTAAAAATCTTTAGGTTGTTTCATATAAGCCTGTTCTTCAAGTTCTCCATTCAAGAATATTGATTTTACATCCATCTTATATACCTTGAAATTCTTGTGATTGCAAATGATAAAAACATTATTATTTCAAGTTTCTTCAAATTTTATTCCCTGAACTTGAGCATAACCTTTGCATACTAATCTGACATTATTTGTAACAACTTGTCCATCCTCATTAAATATTTTCCTAAAGACCCATTTTGTGCCAATTGCATTTTTATTTATTGGTCTTGCAACTAATTCCTGAGTATGTTTTTTCTCAATATGATATAATTTCTCATTCATCTCATTTATCGAATGCTTATCTTAAATTTCTTGAGAAAAATGTTTGGTCTCAATCATGGACAACATAAAAATATGTGCTTGGATGGAGGCATTTATTATCTTTATTCTAGTTTGAACTCTTTCTTACTTATTACCAACAATTTGATTTGTAGGGTGATTCTTTTGTACATACCTTGAGGGTGTTTTTGGATGAGAGAACATTGCCTCTTCTTCATATTATTCTCTTAATTCTTCATGTGGTTCATATTCATATTCATTATTGTCTAATGAAGTGGGATTGACTGCTTTCTTTTGAGAGGTAAATCATCATCCACCTTCACATCAATGCTGTCAACAATATTACATAATCTATTATGTATCCAAATCAAAATGACACAAAACATAAGAAAATATAGATCAACGACTTGATAATAATCGACTTTGATGGGGAAACCTCCTTTTACATCACATAAATGAAAAATTCTTGGACGATTCAAATGACAAGACCTACTTGGTATATATAGGAGTCTAAAGGGTCAAAATATAATTAGGGCCTACATAATAGTAATAATGTAAGGGCACAACAATAACAATAGTGGGCCTCTATGGGGTACAAAAATAACAATATAGGGGCTACACTAGTATTATAGGGACTTAACGCGCCACTCTCCTTCAAAAAAGTGTTTTAATAAACACTTGAGTAGTTATGGATGCTTTTGTATAAAATACTCATCCTCCCATATGGAATCTTTAGCAGGTAAGTTCTTCCACTTAATGAGATACTTTGAAATTAATTGATCATGTAGCTTCCATATTTTTTCCATGATTACTTCAGGCTCCAATATGATATTTCCTTCCTCATCAGTTTCTAGTAATATAGTTTGAAATGGAAGCTTGTCACCTATAACCTAAACATGGAAAACTTGGTATACTCGTGAAGATGCATGCAACTCCAATTTGTATGTCATGGTACTAGTCTTTTGCAACACCTTGGGTCATAGTGCTTGGGAAATAATTTATTATCCTTATTATCTTGCTTGAGGGACATTTTTTGTATGGTTGTAGCTGTAAAAATACTCACACGTAAAAAATTATTTCACTGCGATGTTGATCTACTTGTTGTTTCATTCGATTCTATGATAGAGTCAAGTTATCCTTTAAGGGTTGGAGAACTTCTTGTCGATGCTTGGTGTGATATTCCACTGCTTGAACCTTAGAATTTTCTATTAGAGAAAATGTGATGGATGGCATCCATAAAGCACCATATATGGGTAATTTTTACTGCAGTATGGAAGTGTTATACCACCATTTTACTAGAGGTAACCAATTGAAGCAATGTGTTTGTTTATCGAATCCAAAGCAATGAAGATTTCCTTCCAAATATTAGTTCACTATCTTCATTTTCCCATTAGATTTGGGATGATAAGATGAAATATGAGCCAATTGAGTACCAATATTAGAAAATAATCCTTTACAAAAATTTCCAGTGAAAATGGGATATTTGTCACTTACAAAATGTTTATGTTTCCTTGTAGCTTTTGAACTATTTCCATAAATGCATTAGTGACTGTACTATATTTGAAAGGATGAGATAATGCACAAAAATGTGCATTCTTGGCAAGTCTATCAACTACCACCACGATGACACTCTTTCCTTTAGACTTGGGTAGGCTTATAAAAAAATCCATTGAGACCTCTTCCCAATGATGAATTAGAATGGTTAATGGTTTTAGAAGACCAGGTGTCTTAATTGTCTCGACTTTATTTTGTTGGAAAACCAAATATTCTGCCACAAATTTTTGAACATCATATTTAAGGGCATCCAAAAAAATTCCTTCTTAACCCTGTGGCAAGTTTTTAAAAATCCTTAGTGCCCTCCTATAGGAGAGGTTTGCAATTTTAAAAGAACCTTTTGTTTAGGTTGGTAGTTCTTACATAGATATAAGCTATCTTTGTACCACATTGAATAGTTTTTCCAGATAAACATATAAGATGCACTGGGATCTTGCTGCAACTTTTGAATGAGTGTCCACACCTCTTCATCATTCTTCCATTCATCCCTTGCTTTGGTTATCCAATCATGTTGAATAATAGAAATGACACTGAGAAATGTCTCCACATCCTCGTCCCTTCTTGAGAGTGCATTTTCAACAACATTTTTATTCCCCTTTTTTAGATGATTTCAAAGTCATAACCCAACATCTTTGTGACCCATTTTTTCTGCTCCGCCGAAGATAATATTTGTTCCAAGAAGTATTTAATACTATCATGATCTATTTTTATCTTGGAGTGTCTTCCCATTAGGTAAGGGTGTCACTGCTTCATGACATGTAGTATTTCCAACGTTTCCTTCTCATAGATAGGTTTATGTAAATTATTTCCCTTGATTGGATGAATTTAAAAAATAATGGGTCTTCCTTCTTGCATTAAAACAACACCAATGCCATTTCTTGAGGCATCATATTCGACAATAAATGTTTTTGTGAAGTCTTGTGTAGCGAACACTAGAGCTTGAAACATTACCTCTTCAAGATGTTCGAAGGCCTTTATTGCTTATAGTTTCCAAGAAAATGCATCTTTCTTCAGTAATGTTGTTAGAGGTGCTACTATTTTCCCATAATTCTGAACAAAATTGTGATAATACCTTGTCAACCTAATAAATGCTTGAGGATGACTTAAGGTTGTGGGTATTTTCCATTCCTTGATGGGTTTAATTTTGTTAAGATATACCTTAACAACATTATGAGATACAATATGACCCAATTATTCCACCTCCTATACCCTAAAGAAAATTTTGGAGGTTTTTGCATACAATTATTTCTCCTCCAATAGTTTGAGCACCCTGTCAACATGTTGAACACGATCTTTCCAAGACTTACTGCATATTAATATATCATAAAAAACACTAACACATTTTTTCGAAGGAAACATTTGAAAGTGGAATTCATCAAACCTCGAAATGTGGAAGGTGTACTAGTAAGGCCAAAATACATAACCAAAATTCATAATGACCTTCATGTGTTCTGAATGTTTTTTTTCTTTAGAAGGCCTTCAATATTCATTCTAATTTGATGATATCTCGAACGAATATCCAACTTGGTGAAGTAAATTTCTCCATCTAATTCATCCAATAATTAATCAACAATAAGAATGTGAAATTTATCTTTAATAATGAGCTTGTTGAGATCCCTATAATCTGGCCATATATATGCCATGATCCATCCTTCTTGTGTACTAATACTACAGGAGAAGAGGAAGAACTTTGGCTAGGTTGAATTATACATGCCTCTAGCATTTCTGCAACCATAAATTCAATTTCAATCTCTTGGACATATGGATATATGTAAGTTCTAATGTTTGGAGGAATACTTCTTGGAATCAAGTGAATAAAATGATCATGATCATCAATATGTGAAATACCTTTGGGAGTCTCAAATACCTTGGAAATATTATCAAGGACTATTTGGAGATTTAGAGAAACAGATGACTAAGATGTTTAAACATCTAGTGAGATTAGTTGTGCAATCACCCCTTGTTTTTCCTTCTCTAAAAGATTTGTCATGCCATTAGAGCTGATTATTTTCCCATGTTTTGCTGTGATAGCCCTTAATTCAATTTCCTTTCCTTCGCAAAATTTTTTCAAGAAAAGTCCTTGAAAATTAAAAGTTATTGTCCCCAAAGATCATAACCATTGGAATCGTAATACAACACCAACACCACCCGTTGGAATGAAAAACACTGAAATATTCAATTCATATTCCCCCATGGCTAGATTGATATTATGGAACTTTCCTAAGAAATTTATAGTTCCTCCATTCGCAACCATCACTTAACACTCTTGATCCAGGTGGATATTGGTGGCCACCTAGCAAGTCCACTTGGACCCCCACCATTGTTTCTCTCATCTTTTCAGTTTCCTTAATTGTAGCACAGTTTAGTATTTTTAGTAGTTTTTCAGGTCCTGAACTTTTGGAGCCATTTTGAGGCCCTAAACGACGTTTTCTTGGGAAACTTGGGAGCAGCATGTGTCCTTGGACTAATGTTGCTCTTCCCAAAGTTGTAGTTCTAAGATAGATCTTTAAAATGAGATATTGTGCACGTCAAACGGGGATCATATGCCAAAGTTACGACCTCGAGAAGTTGATGTACCAATTTACCCAAACAGGGCCCACAATTTGGCGTTTCATCTTCTAGGGTTATGTTTTTGGATCTTTAGGGTTTTTCATTATTTCTCAACAATAAATAGGCCTTCAAGCCTCATTGTAACATAGTTCAAAGGCATGTAGCCGCCACATCTCTTCTCAGAGATAAGCTACCATCGCCTTAGCTAGTTTATTTTCTTTGTTGTTTGTAAGCATATTTCAGTATTTTACATTAATGAAATGAAGTATTATTTCTGCTGCACCTCTATGTTTATGGTTATATTTGTAATTTCTTGCATTCCTGTTTAATTCTAGATCAGTGGTATCAGAGCGGTCTGTTTTTTCTCTGTTTTTCTTTGCATGTCCCCAACGAGTTCGGGATATAAGGAGTTAGGGCTTGAACTAGTCGAACATTTGCAAGACGAACCTCGCAAATCCCGACAGCCTCCCATGGTGGATGAAAAGAAAGATGAGGGGGCAGGAGATACTATCAAAATCTTGCTCGAAGAAGCCCTCGAGCGACAAAGGAACGCAATGATGGACAACTTTTCCAAGATCCTTCAGCGGCTACCCAGGGGCGGCGCATTGTCTTCCAACAGCTACTCTGGAAATTCCACATCATTTAAGGTACAAGTTAATTTTGAAATCCCATATTCAAGGGTCAGATAGATGCAGATGACATCGATAAATGGTTAAATTTGCTAGAGGGTTATTTTTTTGTTCATGATTTTCCAATTGAGAAAATATTATTTGCTTTCTTCTCAGAGCAACCCCCCACATCAAGGGCTGGTGGGAAACCTACTGTGAGCAAAAGGATGAAAGTACAGGCTCACTATTTTCAGCCGCGCCCACTTGAGATTCATTCTGGGATGCCATCAAGGAGTAGTACTACCCTGTCGGAAGCTATGAGGATTAATACATAAAGTGGACCATGCTGTGACAGGGAAGGGACCAAGATGTGCCGAAGTTTACCAATATTTTCCATACCCTTAGCACAAAGTTGGGTATCAAGGATTCAGAGTAGCATTTGGTACTCAAATACTGCAGCTACTTGCATAAGTACATCTAGGAAGAAATAGAATTCCTGAACATCCCCTTGCTTGACATGACATACAGATATGCTGTCAAGGTCGAGAAAAATTTTAAACAAAAGAAGTGAGACTTTGGATCTCTGAATCCGAAGAGGGGGAAAGGTGCCACCAAACCACAGAATAAAGGACAAAGCCAAGGCAGGGTGACGCAAGGCAATTTGCCAAAGCTACAAGCAAAGAACAACATTGTGAGGCCAAAAAAGGACACAGGAATGTGGTGTGAGTTCCATAATAGCTCCACTCACAACACAAGTGAGTGTTGGGCCAAGCAGTCACTGGTGGCTGAGCTAAAGGTTTTAGAATTAGATGCATGTTCCGACTCTGAGTTAGAACCCAACAAGGGGAATGACAAAGGAAAGAAGATTATTGATGCAGCGCCCAATGCCACCGTTGCCACCACGAAGATCCAGAAGGAGGAACTTGAAGATCTAGAGGAGGAGCGCCTCTTCCACTCCCAGGTGTGGGTGAAGGGCTCCTCGCTACAGTTAATTGTCGGCAATAGGAGCCAAAATAACCTCATTTCGGCAGAGGTCGTGAAGCGGCTGGGCTTACCGACCACAACACATCCACAACCGTACACCATCGGGTGGCTTCACCAAGGATGGGATCTTCATGTGATCCAGCAGTGTTGCTTTCCATACAACATCAAGCCCTTCACGGATGAGGTATTGTGTGACATTGCTCCCCTTGAAATTTGTGATGTATTATTAGGAAAACCATACTTGTGGAAGTGACATGCTGTGTATGAATCAAGGCCCCGTGCTATTATTGTTGTTAGTGTCAGTCTTTGCAACCTTCCACTCGTGATCAAATATGCTCTTATAAAGTGGTCTTGGGGTGTCAAAGTCAAATTTTTGTCATTTCAGTGAGTCTTCAAGTAAAATTTTGTCACTAGGTATTAGGTCTAGGATTGTTTTCACTCCTTCCAAAGTTTCCCAAGTATTGATCCATGTCACCATTCAGCTGAGTGTACCATCATTCAAAGAGTTTTCATCATTATTTCATGTTCCAATGGGTCATTTTACACCTTGTTTGTGCTTTAGTTGTGCTTAGGTAAGGCTCATTTCCCTCTCCTAAAGTTTTGAAGGTAATTTTTCTTGGATGGTCAAGTCATCAACAAAACTTGTATCCTGATGCTCATACACCTTCTCCTATCCTTAATATACCTTCTTAAACACTTCCCATCACTTATATCCCTCAAATTCATCATTTTCCCACAAACCCTAGCATATTGCTACAATTTGACACTTTTCTAGGCTAGGCCTGTGTTTTTCCATTATGGACCCCTTCCCCTCACTCAATCCTTGAGATTACACTTTCCCCTACTTCCTAACACCCCTCCCTACTTCCCAAAATTTTCTCAAGAATTTAGAAGCCCCTCATTCCCTTCATTTCCCGTCATTTCTATAAATCCCATGTTCAACACGTTGGGATGGGCTTGATTAAAATGGTGTTTTCAAGCAAGAAAAGATGAATTTGACAAAAGTGAGGGACATTTTTGTCCATCATAGACCCAAGAAGAAATGTCCAAACAATCATTTTCCACTGGAGAGTTGCTGCACTTCTGGAGTGACCTTCAAAAAATCAAGATTTCTCCTAGCTGGAATGTCCAAAATACTTTCTTGATGATTCAACTGATAACTAGACATAGAGATCTTTCTAATTAGCAATCACACGCTTAATTTGGAGTTTAGGAAGACCTCCAATAGTTGATTGCCACAACACTCTGCATTTTGGAAGCCTCATTCTACACATTTTGACCAGTCTTGGGAGATTGAGCTTTTGACAGGGAAAATGAGCTCCAAATTTAAAAATTCAAAATGTTCTAGAAATTAGACAAGACAAGATTTCCAACGAGCTATCCCATGCCTAATTTGGACATCGATAAGGTAGTCAAAAATTGGGTTGAAGTGGCGCTGTGCGTTCAGGTGGAGCGCTGCGCATAGGGACAGAGCGCCGCGCGTAGGGCAGTTTCTCCAGTGTTAATTTGAACTACACTGTGCGTACAGAAGGGTGCTACACGTCTGTAGGAGGCACTACATGTAGGGCTAGCAAGGGCTAAATGACCTCCTGCCACCTAAAAAACATCAGATTTTGCCTTCCTTCCTCTCAAAGAAGTAAGTATTGTTCCTTGACTTCATCATTGACTTTCAATTAATGCATTTGAGGATAATTTTCCATGGTAAATGTAAAGCCCTAGAATCTCCTCTATTTATGCCTTAAAACCCTAACCCTACTATTCCTCCCAGCACTTATCACTAAAACCCTAACCCCTCCTACATATCACTCCATATCACTCCATATCCATTTTTCCTTCATCCCCAAAGCAATACCCTAAAACCCTAGCCCCTCTCCCTCATTTTCATGGTTCATACCCTCCCACTCATTTGTAGGTTTACCTAGTCCACCAAATACCCCACAAGATCACTTCCCCTTCCCTTATTCCTAATCACCCTTACTCACCCCCTCCACCCCTTTTCTAGGAGTACATAGCCTCAAAGCTTAGCAAGCATGGACAAAGAAGACAAAGGTTATGAGAAGGAGAGAAATTTTGATTTGATGGAGCATGATGAGCTAGAACAACATCATATTCATCATGGCATAGAGACAATTGAATTAGAGGTTCAGGACGAAGCAACAGAAGAAAACATCATCATACAGGGGAAAGAGGCTCAAATCAAAGCATTGATGGACAACTTGGCGAGAGTCAAGTATGTCATCACATATCTGGAACAAGAGAACAAGAAGCTGAGTGATAAGCAGGTCCTCATGGAGCTGGAACTTCTCAAGACAAAAAGACAAAGTGACAAGGGTAAATCAACAATGCAAGAGGAAGAAGCACCGACCACTTTGACTCCAATTGAGAAAGAAATTGAGGGTGATAGATAAATTCGGCTTGAAAGAGTCAATTTGCAATTAGAAAAGCTGCTACAAAGGGCTAATAGGGACAACCAGATCATCAGGCACATGGCCTACCACTATAGGACCCGGAACAAAATTTGCAATATAAGGGTCAAGTAGATGAAAGCAAGGTTGAGATGAGCTCTCAAAGGAAAAATCGAGGAGGATAGGCTTAGGTTGCTTGCTGAAGCTTCCTTGGCTCATTAGGAACTTGATGATGGTGCGGCTCACCAATTTTGGTCAAGTTTGGAGGAGTTTTTATCATTTGCAAATTTTGAAAATTTTAAACACATAAAATCTGGCTCAACGCACAAGACCACTCGCGCTGCGCCTTTTCTAGGGGCACCCAATGGATAAACGACTTGCACTTTTGGATTCAAAGTAATGAGTACATGCACCTTATCCATTTGCTAAGTTTTTGGGGCAGAATGGGTCCACCAAAAAGTCAAAAAACACCCCAAAAATGACCTTTCTGGCACTTTTTGGACACACAGAAGAAGTCTCAGGAGAACCAACTTTTGAGGGGTCAAATGAGATTCAAATGAAGAAATTCTAGGTTTTTTGGAAATTATACTTGAATATATTTCCAATGAGCTATCATGAGCTCAATTTGGATGCCAGGAAGGCCTCCAAAAGGGACCTGAAAGTGGCGTTGCGCGTAGGACAAATTTTGCACAGGATGGCCATTTTACTGTGTTTTGACTGTGTTCGTGGATTTTTTCTCATGGAGGATGTTTTAATACTGTAAATGATGACTTGGCTTGTAAATATGATGGATAATTAGTAATAGAGGGTAGATTCATTAGCTTGAAAGTCATTTTGAGCACAAATGAATTAGTTTCCTCACTTTTAGAGGCAGGTTGTTAAGATGGCTAGATTCCGGTTTCTTGTTCAATGTTGGTTAGATTAGCTCCTAATCTTAGGGATTCGACCCCTAAGGATCAGATGAGGTTGAAACAATGCCTATATCTTCTTTTTCTTTCTCATTGTAAAGGGTTGGACTCAACTGGATGCTTAGGTTTTGAAAGGACATCATTTTGTATCAATTTAGCAGGAGATTAATTAGAAATTGCAGCTATTTCTTTGGGATCCATGTGGTATGGTGTTTAGTTCAGTTTCCTCTCTTGTGATCATATGTTTAAATGTTTTCAAGTTGATAGGTAGAATCCATAACATTAATGCTTCGCTTTGGGAAAATATTCACAGTTTATGTTTTCTACAGTTTAGGAAGGATCCATGATGATCACATGATCTTCCTAGCTTCTCATAGGTCTTGAATCACCTCACCCATCAAACCCTAGAGCGCTAAGCTTCATGCCTACCTTTCCCCATCGAACACCCTGCAATCTTGAGCTAGTTTCCTTGCCCAAACTGTCTGGCTCCTCCTGATCCAGCAGAACCCCTTCAAAATCAAATCAAACCTTGTGCTACTATGCCTAGCCTAATATAATTTTCCTGATCCAGTCATTTTGACTGAGATCCCCATGGAGAGAGCCCTCTCCTGGCCTAGTAGGGCTAGCTACTTGGCTAAGAGTGGTTTGTGGTTAACCTGGCATTGCATTCCTTCAGCTTGAGGTTCAATCTAGGTGATAACTATTGTTACTTTGGTAAATAAGTTGTATAGGATACCGGAGGTAGCACCACCTACCGCCATCTCTTTGGTTAGTACAAACAATGCAGTAAGCTCATTTCCAAAAACGGGAAATTTGTTTTCTTAATGATATGCCCTCAAGGAAAGAAGAAGACGGTGGCCATGACTTCCAGACAGGGCCCCTCCACATGAAAGCCATAGATGGACAAGGTCATGGAGGAGTATGAGGACATCTTCACCTCCCCTGCAGGGGTTCCTCCACACTGCCAGATTAAGCACTCCATTGATCTAACCCCAGGTGCACCGCTGCCCAATGGACCAATCTATCAACGCTCTGTTTTGGAGAACGATGAAATCAAGATGCAGATTCAGGAGCTGCTATAGAAAGGTCACATCCGTCGGAGTTCATTGCCTTGTGGGAGCTTGATCATGTTGGTACAGAAGAAGGATGGGAATTGGAGACTCTGTATTGACTATTGGGCGTTGAACAAGATCACTATCCATAATAGGTACTCAATCCCACGGAGTGATGACCTCTTGGACCAACTGAAGGGGGCAAAATATTTCAGCAAGATCATTTTGAAGTTAGGATATCACCAAGTACCAATCGAACCCTCTAATGTGTGGAAGACTAGCTTCAAATCCAAGGAGGGGATTTTTGAATGGTTGGTTATGCCTTTTGGATTGACGAATGCTGCTGCAACCTTCATGAGGTTAATGGATGACATCTTGCGGCCATTCACCAACTCATTTGTAGTGGTATACTTGGATGACATCCTGATCTTCAGCCAGATTTGGGAAGAGCACCTCCACCACATTCGATAGGTTCTCTAAACACTACGGCAACACAAGTTACATGCCAATTTGGAGAAATGCACTTTTGTCATGACCCAGGTTCAGTATCTAGGATACATTATTGATGAACAGGAGTGCATGTGGATCCAGCCAAGATCCAAGTCATTTCGGGATTGCCCATCTCCAACCACTCTGACAGAGCTTCGCAACTTTCTAGGTCTTGCCAACTTCTACCGTAGGTTCATGTTGGGATTTTCTCATATCACTTGGCCCTTGAGTCAAGTCACCAAGGGAAGAGCGAAAGCAAAATTCTTTTGGTCTGAATCTCAATAGAAGACATTCGCAGAGTTGAAAGATCGCCTCTGCATGGAAATAGTGCTCACATTACCAGACTTGCAACAACCATTTGAGGTCGAGATAAATGCCTCTGACTATGCTATTGGGGTAGTCCTTACTCAACACAGGCATCCAGTGGCATATCGCAGTGAGACACTTTCAGACACAGTCTGGAAGTATCCCACTTATGACAAAGAGATGTATTCCATTGTGCAGGCCTGCCGACAATGGAAGCATTAGATTTTGGGGAAGGAAATGTTCATCCACACAGACCACCGATCCCTGTAGTTCATACAGACCCAAGGGAAATTGCAGAATGATTTCCATCAGAAGTGGTCCACATACTTGCAATAGTTCCATTTGAATATCAAGTATAAGAAAGGAAGCACCAATAATGTTGCAGATTGCCTCAGTCAACCATTGATCATGGCGTTAACCACCGTGCTCAACTCTTGTGGGCACGAGAGTTCTGTTTGGTCACTTCTCTACAAAAGCAACCTAGAATTCGACCACACATACCAAACACTCTTGGAGGGTTAGCATATACCAGATTTTCACCTCCAGGATGCCCTGTTATGCCACCTGGGTCACCTTTTTGTTCCTTCAAGCGAGCGTGCCAAGATGATTTGGGAAACACACTATAGTTAGGCTGCTGGGCATTTCAGGGTCGAGAAAATAGTGGTAGTATTGCAGAAGTATTTCTATTGGCCGAATCTTCGACAGGATGTCACGAAGTACATCAGATCATGCATTACCTGCACCATTGCTAAACTGACCATCAAGAATCAAGGCCTCTATACCCCGCTGCCTACCCCTAGTCGACCTTGGGAATCCATCTCAATGGGTTACATGTCAGGCCTTCCTTCCATTAAGCATGGAAATGACTGTGTTTTTGTAGTCGTTGACAGGTTCTTGAAGATGGCCATTATGGCGGCCTACAAGAAGAATATCACAGTAGAAGCCATTGCTAAACTCTTCTTTGAATGAGTGTGGGTACACTTTGGGATCCCATAGTCTATAATGTCAGATCGGGACAACAAGTTCCTTAGTACATTTTAGTCCAGTCTCTGGTGGATGCTGGACACCAAACTCACTAAGTCCATAGCCTTCCATCCTCAAACTGATGGCCAGATAGAGGTTGTCAATAGGATGATCATACACATTCTGCGCATGTACAACTCAAAGCATCCATGCACATGGGGTGAGAGCCTCCCCTATGTTCAACACAACTACAACTGGGCTCTCCATAACTCGACTGGCCACAACCCTTTTCAGGTGGGCTTGGCATTCTACCCACTATGTCCCATTGATGTGGCCATGCCATTTGCAACTACTCACGCAGATTCAACTCATTTCCAGTGCGAAACAGATAAGGCAACCAAATTTATTGAGCACATCCAACATATTCACCAGTAGGTCCATGACATTCTGGAGAAATCAAATGCCAAGTACAAGTAGTGACATGATCAACATCGGGAGCCACACAAGTTTTAGGTGGGCGACAAAGTCTTGTTGCATTTGCAAAAGGAACACCTTATCAGAGCCTATCAGAAACTCAAACCACTCCGATATGGTCCTTACACCATTACCAAGGTTGTGGGAGACAATTAATTTGAGCTCAACATTCCTCCATTCCTTGGCTTGCACCCAGTGTTCAATGTGGACCACCTTCGACCATACTTTCCACCATTACTAGACACATCCGACATTGCAGAACAACTCACACCCACATAGTTAAATCTAGATTGCATGGAACAAGCTGCAACTGATCACATCATGGACACATAGATCAAGCACACTTGCCAACAGAATATCCAACTATATCGAGTTGTCAAAGTAGGCCAACTCCTTCACTAGGGCAAGTGGCTCACCAGGGACCAAGTTCAACAGAAGTTTCCTCATCTCATGGAGGAACTTAACGCAATGGGGACCATTGCTTCCTAAGGGGGGAGGAATGATGCTGATGGATATTAGTGGCCACCTACCAAGTCCACTTGGACCCCCACCATTGTTTCTTTCAGCTTTTCAGTTTCCTTAATTGTAGCACAATTTACTATTTTTAGCAGTTTTTTCGGGTCCTGAACTTTCAGAGCCGTTTTGAGGCCTAAACGATGTTTTTTGGGAAAAATGGGAGCAAAATGGGTCCATGGAGTGATCTTTCTCTTCCCAAAGTTGTATTTCTCAGATAGATCTTTCTAACGAGATATTGTGCATCTCAAACGGAGATCGTATGCCAAAGTTACGACCTCGGGAAGTTGATGTACCAATTTATGAAAACGGGGCCCATAGTTTGGCGTTTCATCTTATAGGGTTAGGTTTTTGGATGTTTAGGGTTTTCTATTGTTTCTCAACAATAAATAGGCCTTCGAGCCTCATTGTAACACAGTTGAGAGGCATGTAGCTGCCACATCTCTTCTTAGAGATAAGCTACCATCGCCCAAGCTGGTTTATTTCCTTTGTTGTTTGTAAGCATATTTTAGTATTTTACATTAATGAAATGAACTATTATTTTTGCTACACCTCTGTGTTTATGGTTATCTCTATAATTTGTTGTGTTCCTGTTTAAATCCGAATCAACTCTAGTGCTGGATATAAAAACTAATTCAAATCCTTAGCCATCTTACTATGAATACAATTATGGGTACTACCTAAATCAATCAACACTATTACATTTTTCTTCTTGATATATCCTTCTATCTTGAGAGTTTGAGGAGTAGTAATTCCCACTATTTCATTACAAGATATGGTCAGATTCATTTCTTCTTATCCACGGGGTTGGTTGCTAGTGTCAATATTCTTATTTTGATTTTTCTTGTTCCTTTTCTTGCCCCTCTTCACAATATATGTAAAATAATTTCTTCTTAGCACACTTATGACCTTTAATGTATTTTCTATCACAACTGTAACAAAGCCCTTTTTCTCTTTCTTCCTCCAATTGTTGAGGTGTTAACCTTGTAGTTTTTGGGAGGCTAGGAGTGGCAACACTTCAATATTTATATTTCTGAGTGGTAAACCTCCTTGTTACCATAATTTTTCTTTCAACATTTATTTCCACCCTAAACACATTCTCCAATGACTTAGGTTCCCAAAGATGAACCTCGTGTTGGATGTTATCCTTTAAAGTCCCTATAAAGGCATAAGTCAGATGATCCTATGGAAGATTAGTTACCTTGATATTCAGTCTTTGGAAGTTCTCAGTGTGATCCACAACTGCACCCCTTTGTGTGAGATTTATCAATTGGATAAAGAAGGTATTACTCTTTGTATCCTCATAATGTGTTATCAATTTCTCCATAAAAATTGTGCAAGTGAAAATTTATTTACAAGGACAAATCCATATATACCAAACATCGCCATCATTAATTTTGATGTTACACTTACTACTAAATGTTTTGAAGTGATTTATTGAGATTTGTTTTCCATACCATAATTCATAGGTAGTATTGTTTTTGTTTAGTCTAATATGTGTTTGTTTAAAACATGGAAAACTGTATGAACAACTTCAACCCAAAAGGGTTTTGGAAAATTTCTCACATCCAACATTTCTCTAGCAATTTGTTGAACTGCTCTATTTTGCCTCTCCACCACACCATGTTTCTATGTGGTGTTTGTAATTGAGAATTGCCTTCTTATTCCATGTTATTCACAAAAATCATAAAACTCATGTGAAGTAAACTCCCCACCCCTATTTGGCATTAGGAATTTCAATTTACAATTAGTTTTGTTTTCGTTCAAGGCTTTTAATATTTTGAACTTTTCAAATGCTTCAAATTTCTCCCTTAAAAATGAAACCCACATCAACTTGGTATAATCATAAATGATCAGCATAAAATATTGTTCACCACTTTTGGTCTCAATTGTTGAGGGTCCACATAAGTCTGTATGAACTAACTACATAAGCCTTGTTGATGAGTTTTCCTTGGTCTTGAAGGGTACTTGAAGTTTCTTTCCAATTTGGCATGATTTGCGAATTGTGTTTCTTGGATTCAAGATCTTTGGCAAGTATCTTACAACCTGTGTTTTGATGAGCTTCACAATATTATCAAAGTTCAAGTGTCCCAACCTTATCTTCCATAACCAAATCTCATCAAGCTTCCCTAAACAACATTCTCATTTTCCTCATGGGGTATGTACACATTACTTGGTGATCTCACAACCTTTTCTATGACCTTCCTTGTGTTTGTTATATTTATATCATAGCTTTTGGAGTGAAAGGTTAAATCATACCCCTGGTCACACATTTGAATCACACTCAATAAGTTGTGCTTGAGTCCATCCAAAAAAATAAAGTTTGGAGCCTTTCCTCTTCCATTGCCTAGGTTGATTGTACCTTTTCCCATGATATTTCCTGGAGCACCATTATCAAAAGTGACACTTCTTGCCTGATCTTCTCTTAGTGACACAATTTTACTCCTATCACCAGTCATATGTTTGGAGCATCCATTGTCCACATACCAATGACTACCATGGTTTTGGGCATATAAGACAATGCCACACTCTTCTTTCTTTATTCCTTTTCTTCTTTATGTCTAGGGTTCTTCTTGTGCTTGCATTATTTGAGGAGTTGATATGAATTTGTGGGTTCTCCAATTAGCTACTTTATGCCCATATTTTCAAAATTCAATATAGTCAAATAAAGGAGAAAAAGGATTGTTGTCTCTAGGATAATTTATATATGGATTTATAAATTTTTTATCTCCATTTCATGTTGACCGATAAGACACTTATTTTATTTTTAATCTAATTATTTATAAGATAGGATCTACAATTGGTGGCCTTATGTCCAAAATTCGTACATTAATAACAACAACCATAGAAAATATTTTATCACTTGGGAGTAATTTTACTTTGAGGATATGATCTACTAATTTGTTTATGGATTTCTCTTTAAGGGGTATAAGGCTTCTACTGATTTCTCTCTTAACATTTTTGGTTGTTTGAATTCCTATAGTTTGCACTCCTTTGTTGTTGTTGAGTTTCATTTATGTCTCTTTTTTCCTTTTTGTCATGTTCTTCCTTTTGTTGTTGTTGGAAATGACCATTGTTGTCCTTAATTTATTTGATATCATTAACGTTTCTTTCTTGTTGTTGTTTGTTATTGTTTCCTTGTATTCCATTATTGTTATGCCCTCTTAGTGCTTCAGTGAAGACGTTTGGTTCTTTTTCTTCAAGTTTCTTGGAGATTATCTCTCCTCTATAACTAAGACCCATTTTAGTGAGGGAACATCTTTGAACACTTTGAATTTCATCCAATTTGTTAGATGCTTTAATAAACTTCAAATTTTGGTTGATCTATGTATACATAATTTCTAATTATCTTCTAATGGAGACTATACATTCCTCTAGGTTTTCAAATTCCTTTCCCTTCTCTTTCAATTATTGTAATAAAGTGTCTTCAATCTTATTTTATTACTCCAACTCTATTTTCAAAATAATAATTGATGAATCTTCAAATTTTTTCTCTTCTATTCAAACTTAATCACTCATTTTTCTTCTTATTCTATTTCTTAAGCCTTTTTATTTGTTCTAAGGAATTGATTAGTTCTTCTTCTTCTAGATTTACTATAACTTCTTCTTCTTATATGTCATAATCATTGTGCCTTTCATCTTGGGTTTCTCTAGCCATGAGAATGAAATCATTTGTTATTTCTTCATCAGAGGGATGTTCATCCTCATCCTTTGAGGAGTTGTTTTCTTCTTTAGAGTAGAATATCTTCTTCTTGAAGTTCTTCTCCCTCTTAAATCTCCTATACTTGTTCTTTTATTTAGTATCATATTCATTATTATATTTCTTATGTGGAAATTTAGATGCATAGTTACCTAATTTTCCACAATTGAAACATTTGAAAGGAAACTTACCTTTGTATTTTCTGGACCGTCTCTTGAATCTTCTAAGAAACTTGGCTTCTTCTTTAGCAGATCCATAGATTGAGTCTTCTTGATATTATTTGGTCTTATTATCAACTTTGAAGGTTGATTCATTTGATGTAGATCTACCTTTTGAGGTTCTCATTTCATAGGCGGTTAATGTTCCATGTAGTTGATTCAATGTTAATGTGTTGAAATTTTTCAACCCCTCAATGGATGATGTTGAACACCTAATCCATTAGGGTTGGCGTTGAGGAATTCCAACAATCACTAAATTCCAAGAAACATATTGGAAGATGGAAACCAAGGGTTAAGACAATGTGTATTAATATGTACATTTTGTATATTAAATGCATCTCACACGTTATTGAATTTTGGTATATTATTTGTGTGTGTTTAACATGGTATCAAAGTAGGCGTATTCCTGCCTTACCTAATCATTTGCAATCCATAGTTGTGTGGCCCTTAACCTGGGCATGGTCTCCTCACTTCAACTCAGTCTATTGTTCCTCTATGTGTTTGTCCATGACTTATCAAAGGAATTCAATGGAGTTCTAACATTTTCTAAAAATGCACATTTCTTCAGCCCGCGACTACCATTATGGCCCTGATTTCTTCCATTTTCTGCAATTAGTCTTGTCACTTAGATTTGTAATTCCGAATATCCTCTTAGATAATTTTGAGCTAGATTCTCTTCCTATAGTCCTTAAAAAAATAATAAGAAGATAATTTTCCTCATACTCAAGTCTGCAAATTCAAGTCTCTGCTATTCCTGAACTTGTGTGTTTTTCTATCTGTTCATTAGATTTTATTTGTATCTCCTTGATTTCCACTATTCATAACCCATCACTAATTGGTGTTGTGGATAATGCTCGTCATACTGTGTATTGGATGATACTTTTTCTACCATGAATCTTTCCAATGTGCATTCTAATGTCTTTAACATATCAACCTACTGACCAAGACCAAATGGAGGGTTCCATTTTGAATTTGATGATTCCCTTAAGTTATTGTTGAATATTTGACTTTCCGTGGGTTTAGACAATATCAATTGTGAGTGCAAAGGTAGTTGAAATTGTGGAGTGAAAATGATTTTGAGAAACTAGGACGAAAAAAATATGGTATCAATGAAGTTTGCATGGAAACTATGATAATAATCTATGTCACTTCCTTACACGCCTACAACAAATGTTGACTTAGAAACCAATAGGCATCACATATAACATAGTCTATAGTGTACCACAACACTAACTCCCAATGTGCATAGATCTAGTTTTAGCATAAGTGCTATGTGAAGGGTCAAGGATCCTAGTTATTAGCTACACTTCAAGGAAGAGCTCACAATCCAGGATAGTTGGTAGAATCCAAGAGGACACACCAAGAAGATGAATGTGGCAAGAACACCACATTATGTCTCCTTGAAGGATTCTTGAGCCAGACAAAATTCCATAGTTTTCATTAATCATACACCGTGAATTTCCCTTATGGAGAAGGTACAAACACCTTAAATAATTTTGAATTAAGTGTAATAGATCATGCCAATCATAATTGAACCTAAATTTGAGTTAGAGGTCATGATTATCGACACATAAGCATTGCATAGGTAAAACAAGAACTTGTTGACAATGAACAAATGATATCCTCACATCTGCCACTTTTGAGGTATTGTAATTTAGTTTACCCATGGCTTGGAAATAAGGTAAGAGTTTTTCATATGATTTTAGCTTGTTTAGTAAACATTCAAATGAAACAAATACCAATGTTTCAATTCTCACCTCGGTTGAAGAATGATTGAGGTATTCAATGATTTTTATAGTAGTTTGTTGGTGTGCATGGTGGGCTTAATAATGTCGACTTTATTTTTCTAGCTTAACTCCAAATTTGATAGAAATATACATCTACATATTTCTAGTGGTCATAGGGTCTATTTCTCTTCTTGTGAATATGTTCTAGATGGAGATACACATGTAACAACTAGCTTTGGTGACCAAACATGCATTCAATGTAATGTAACAACATGAAAAATGATTTCTATCTTTGGAAGTGAATTTCCATTAGGTAAAAATGTTGATTTCATGAGTGCATCCATCAATGTAGCTAACCACAAGGAATTTTTTTCACGCTCTTGTGATATACCAACCCATTTATAGATACACGTATTACTACGCAGGTCCATTTTTGTCTGCTCTCTCTTAGAGCAGTGAGGACTCTCACACAATTGTCATTAATCCAGTGAAAGGAAGATATATAGATAGTGTGTGTTCTTATATATAAACAACATTCTCAATCTATCAAAATTTGGCATCATCTCTAGTCATTTAAAGGAGCAGTGCAAATTTTAGAGCTTTTGTCTTGGATGAGTATATAAATATGCTGTTGGCATTATGATACAGGCATTGTCCTTTATGGAAAATCACTCAAATGAAATATCATAGTACAACATGTCAACAACAAAGAATTACAGATCAGACTACAAAGAATGAAGAAAGAGAGGTATGTGCAGGTTCACCTTGACCAAGCTGCATATACACGCAGGTTCACTAAACACAAGTAGCATATATGTACACACTCACTTTCACAGAAGGAAAAGCATGTATATCTTGGAAAACTATGTTTTTGGTCTGAGGTATTTGGTCCAAGGTATTTTGATCTAAGGTATTGGTCCAAGTTCTTTGGTTTGAGGTATTGATCCTAGGTATTTGGTCCAAGGTATTGGTCCTAAGTGGTTTTGGTCTATGGTATTGAGAAAGGCCTAAAACTATATAAGGAGGAGAAGATCATTAGGCCAAGTGTGCAAGTATCAAGTATCTGATGAAGTGTGAGATCTAGTATGCAGGTTATTGGCTTATGGTGTTGTGCTTGATTTGAACCAAGGATGAACCTTAGCGGTTGATGAGGGATAAGATCTAATGATGGTTCATGATATTAAGGCTTTAAATGAATTATCATTATGTGGTTTGATCATGTATAGTATAGATCTGAATACTGAAGCATATGTTATTTTGTAAATATTATGATCTGGGTATAATTGAAGTTCGAAATAGCTGCAAAATTATGAATTAATATTTGCAGATGTGTACGCTAGTTGGCTTTGATAAAAGTGTGTATACACACTGGTTCGACACATGGAAGTAGCGTATACCTTATGAAGTATGTTTTAGTTGTTTCTATTTGTTGTTGTAGATTTCTGGGTTCTTCTTTGGGTTCTGGTGATTGTATTTTGGTAACAATGTTCTGAATGATCAGATTGATTGTGATTTGCTACAGCGAAAATGGGTTGTCAAAGTGATTGATTGATTCAGTTGTTGGTTGATTCAGAAAGTGATGATTGAGTTTCAATGATTGGTTGATGTAGATGTATTTGATGATTATATTGCAGTTATAATGCTGTTGATGGATCCAATCTAAAAATCTATGAAACGTGGTCCTTGGAGGAAGAAAGAAGGTCGTAGCCTTCTGTAGGCCACTACCTACATACTAGTAAACATATCGGCTAATACAAGAGCTAGGGGGTTGTAGCACCCTTCCAGTAGAAGCTGGAGAATGAGAGAAGGCTGTAACCTTCTGCAGATAGAAGCCTGTGTACTGGTATGAGTCTACACCAATACAATATTGTAAATAGATTTTCTTATTATTAAAAGAAGACATAGACGAAAGTAGTAGGTGGTTTTTACCCACATTGGGTTTCCACCTTATATCTTGGTGTTCTTGTGTGTTGCTTATGTGTGATGATTTATTTCTCTTTTACTGCACTGTCTAATAAATCTCTGATATACTGGTTAAAGTTCAATGCATGACAAATTGGCTAAATCAAAAGTTCTCTGCATATACACTAGTTGCTTAAAGTACAATCGCATGTACACGCTAGTTCACTTAGTTGAAGTAGCGTATATAAATCTGTTTGGGAAATAAAATTATTGATTTGATAATACTAATTCACCTCCCTCTCAGTATTATTTCCAACAATTGGTACCAGAGCAATTTCTTCAAAAGAAGCTTGATCGCTTGAAGGGAGATCCATCATCATGAGTAATCAAGAAAGCGTGGAATCCGTCACACCACCAATCTTTGATGGGAGCAACTTTTTTTATTGAAAAATAAGAACCATAACCTATCTACAATCTCTTGGAACAGATTTCTAGGAAGTTGTGGAAGGAGGATATACATTTCCAACAACAATTCCTATAGATACGGTAGGTGAAAAGCAATATGAAACCAATGCCAGGGTTGTCAATACTTTTTTGGGAAGTCTGTCACAGTCAGAGTTTGTCAAGGTCATGTAGCTCAAATCAGCCAAATAAATTTGGGACAAAATCGTTCTGAGCTACGAATGAGACTCTCAGGTAAAACGTACTAAACTTCAAACTCTTAGAATTTAGTATGAAACTCTTAAGATGCACAGTGATGAAAGTATAACTAGTTACTTCTTACACATAGATGAGGTTGTCAATTGTATGAAGAATCTAGGTGAAGATATAAAGGAAGTTACCTTAGTTGAGAAAGTTTTATGATCATTATCTGCTAAATTTGAATCAAAAGTGTCTGCCATAGAAGAAAAACAAGATCTGTAGACTATCACTATGACACAGCTTCACGAAATCTTAACTGCCTTTGAGATGAGAAAAGGAAGTCCATCATATATGAGAGAAGCCACATTTAAAGCTTCAACAAAAGGAAAGGAATAACTCAATGAATCAGGACATATTTTAGAAGAAGAAGATGAAGTAAACTTTTTCAAGAAGCTTCAACGGGGTTCTGGAAGATTTAGAGGTAAGCTACCGTTCAAATGCTTTGCTTATGGCAGAGTCGGTCATTATGTTGCCAAATGTACTCATAAAGATAAATATGAAAAAGAGAAGGAATATGAAAAATGGAATAGAAAACAAGTTGTAAATAAAAGGAGTTACTATACTCATGAAGATAGTGATGTTTTATCAAATAGTGATGAAGATGAAAATAGTAATGACTATAGACTTCTAATGGCTTATGACGATGATAATTTTTGGGATCATTTAAAATAAGATGACCTTCATGAAGAAATCTCTAAACTCAAAATCTTTTTAGAAGAAAAGAATATGATTATAAATACCTTGACATACCAACTTGTTGAAAAAGAAAAACACAATGAAAAACTAGAATATGAAATTGTGGGTCTAAGAAAGGATCTTGAGAAAACGAAATCTCTCAATCTTAGAATTAATAAAGGATAAGAAACCTTAAATGAGGTTATCCAAGTGCAACATTCCCCTTTGATAAAGACAGGTCTTGAATATACTGAAGAAGCATCTCAATCACAAAAGCCGTCAACCTCCACTAAAAGCTATCTTGATGCAACAAAGACTAGTGAACAATATGACAATCATCAGCAAAGGCATGGAGTAGATCACCAGATAAATCAGACTCAATTTATTCCAAGGATGAATAGAAGCCACAACCAACCTTAGGTAAATTATACTCAATTTTCTCCAGAGATGAATATAAATAGAAACTACAATCACCAAGTCAACAAATTCGATAGTCGCAGGAACTTCTTTAATGGGCAATGTTTTTCATGTCATAATTTTGGACACAAAGCTACTCAATGTGTTTCTTATAAAACCATCATGACTAGAGTTACACGAAATCAAAGGAATGTAATAGGGGTCAAGAAAAGTTCCCAAAATAACTTTTCTCTTCTTGAAAATGAAATAGAATGCTCAATTTGTAAAAATTTTGTTCATGAAGAATATGAATGCAAGAGAAAATTTTGGCAAACATCTCAAAAGGAGAAAACTCCATTAAATCCCAAGATATGGAGAAGGAAAGAATCTTAGACAGAAAGATGTGTTATAGCCTTGTATGCAGAAGGATAAGAAAACCAGTGGTACATTGACAGTGGATGCTCAAAACACATGACATGTGACAAAGAAAAACTTCACTCATATAATAACTTAGAAAAGGAAAAGAATGTCTCATTTGGAAACGACACTCCTACTGTCATAAAAGGTAAAGGATCTATTTTCTTGAAAGAAAATTTTAAAGCTGGAATGTTATGTATGTAGATGGTTTAAAGCATAACCTATTGAGTGTCAGTCAAATGTGTGATCAAGGAAATGAAGTGGTGTTTCGATCAAATGGATGTGTTGTTCGTGAGCTTGATATAGGGGAGACCGTGATCAAAGGTACAAGAACTCCAAACAGCTTATACATACTCAAGGGAGGACAACAACAGTGCTATCTAAGTAAAAATGATGAAAACTGGCTATGGCATATTAGATTGGGACATCTAAGCTTTTATCAAATAAGAAAGGCATGTAGATTCAAGGTTGTTCATGATCTTCTAGATATCAACATCCTTGAAAATAAAATATGCAAACCATGTCAATTCGGTAAGAAAACCAGAGCTCACTTAATTGAAAAATAAGGGTTAGCCAATTAGCCTCTTGAACTTGTCCATATTGATTTAAGTGGACCATCAAGGAAGAACTCACCTCGTGGAGAAGAAGACTTTATTTTTTTCATTGATGATTTTTCTAGAATGTGTTGGATAGGTCTACTAAAGCATAAATATGAAGCATTTGAAAAGTTCCAAGCCTTCAAAGCTTTGGTTGAAAATGAATCAGATCGAAAAATCAAATGTCTCAGATCTGATCGAGGAGGGGACTTTACCTTGGATGAATTCTTTGACTTTTGTGAACAACATGGAATAAAAAGACAATTCTCCACCGCAAGGACTCCTCAACAAAATGGAATGGTAGAAAGAATGAGCATAACTGTTCAAAAAATGGCTCGAGTTATGCTAAATGAATCTGGAACTCCTGCAACCTTCTGGGGTGAAGTTGCATTTGCCACCGTAACTATTCCCAACCAAGCAAATGTTCGGGTAAATGGCACTCAAACTCCACATGAACTTTGGTATGGTAAGACTCCTACTGTAAAATACTTTAAAGTTTTTGGAAGCAAATGTTATATCAAAAGGACTGATGAAAAATTTGGTAAGTTTGAGCACAGAGCAGATGAAGGTATTCTTCTTGGTTACTCTTCCTGAAGTATAGGGTATAAATGTTATAATAAAAGACTTGGGAAAAATGCTGAAAGTATTGATGTTGTAGTTGATGAAGCATGCAAAAATCCAAAACAGACAAAAAAAAAGATTATGGAAATGAAGAAGATGGGGAGTATTTTCCCACATCAAATCACAATGATTCTGAAGAAGAAACCAATGAAGCACCAGAAGGAGAGATAATGATGGAAGAAAAGACTCCGTGCAAGTATGTTAAGAAAAATCCTCCAAAAACTCAAATTTTAGGGGAAAAATAGGCAGGTGTACAGACAAGAAGAACTATTATAGAAACATCAAGCTATCTAGCATTACTATCCTCCACTGAACCTAAAAATGTAAATGAAGCATGTAAAGACGAATGTTGGGTCAAGGCCATGAATGAAGAACTTGAGAAAATTGAAAAGAATAATACTTGGGAATTAGTTCCTAGACCTCATGATAAAAATATTATAGGAACTAAATGGATATTAAAAAACAAGATGAATGAAAATGGAGAAGTTATTAGAAACAAGGCGAAACTTGTTTGTAAAGGGTATGCTCAACAAGAAGGTATAGATTTTGAAGAAACTTTTGCACCTGTTGATAGACATGAAGCCATAAGGATGTTTGTTGCTCTTTCTAGCTTTCAGAAATTCAAAGTATACCAGATGGATGTAAAATATGCTTTCCTTAATGGAGATTTAGAAGAAGTTTATATTGAACAAGCAGAAGGATTCATTCTTGGAAATGATGCAAAACTTGTATGTAGACTCAAAAAGGATCTTTATGGTTTGAAATAGGCTCCAAGGGCCTGATATTACCGCCTTGACAAATATCTACACCAACAGGGTTTTTCAAAAGGGTCAGCAGATAGCAATCTATATACAAATATTGACACTGATAAATTGCTAATAATTGTTGTTTATGTTGATGATATCATTTTTGGTAGCCATGAAGAATCCATGAGTTATAATTTTGCTTCAGTAATGCAGCAAGAATTTGAAATGTCCTTGCTTGGTGAACTTACCTATTTTCTTGGTCTACAAGTTCAATAAAATAAAGATGGTATTTTTATTTCACAAATCAAATATCTCAAACAGATCTTGAAAAGGTATGACATGGAAGATTCTAAACCTGTATGCACCCCAATGGTAACTGTTGGGTGCAGGAATTACACTTAAGTAAACTCGTCATCACTTAAATTGTCAACCCGGGATATTTTTAAACTTAGAGATGAAGCACAGGCAATGCCAGAGATGGTATGAATGTTTCTAATATCAACTCCTACTTTCTTTAAAGGAAAGATTGCAGAATCAAACTATAGAGAAAAAAAGGCAACTTGAATCATCAAAATAGTCTAAGGCTAGAACAAGAAGAAATGTACTTGCAAAAGAGATTCAAAAATAAAAGGGGACAATTACTCTAGCTAACTATTGATTAACTACTGCGAGGGTGTTTTCTTTAGAAAAGACACTTTAGCACTCTTCAATAGATGGGCCCTTCAAACCTGCTTATGTAAAGATGTCCTTCTCGCAAAAATCGATCTTACACTAGTGCAGGAACAACGATTTTTGCAGAGGGTGTAAAATGGTGTCTGTACTAAAAGTACTTTTCTTCGTGCAAGGGCTTGAACTTTGTCAAGTCTAGAGCACTCAGATCTAGTAACAAGAAACTGGTTCTTGTACCCGATCATAGCTTCTTACACTTTAAATTTTAATTCTTGAAATTAGTGCTTAATAAATGCAAGTGTTGTGAAGCCAAATTGCATACAAAAAAGATGAATGTTTCTGAGTTTAACAAAGTGCAGAAATAGAGAAATAATCTTTTTAATTCATCCAGTTATGAAATATTAGTGAAAGCAAGAAAGATATTAGAAGTAAACTAAAAAGGTTTGTTGCATCACACCATCTAGCAGTGGTGCAGGAATAGTTCTTCTGCTCGGACTAGGTGGGGAAACCAAACAAAACGTGCATAAAGTGAATAGCACATCATGTGCACTGGTGCAGGTATTTTCTCTTGCTCGAACCAGGTGGGGAAAACCAAACCAAACATGTAGAAAGTGAATAGCACACCAATTTGCAGTGGTGTAGGTAATTTCTCCTGCTTGAACTAGGTGGGGAAAACCAAACCAAACGTGTAGAAAGTGAATAGCACACCAACGTGCATTGGTGCAGGTAATTTCTCCTGCTCGAACTAGGCGGGGAAAACCAATTCAAAATCAGATGCATGGAAAGAAAATTTAACTACTTCATGTTGCAGATCTGCTTACACTCAAACATAAATTCAGATGCTATAAATTAAATCACACTTGGTAGTTTAAAACATAAAATACAAGAACAGAAAAGAGGGAGAATGTGCTGGGTTGGTTGGGTCCTAGCCAACCAACACGTTTCCCTTTCAAATAAAAATGCTGCTCAACACTCTATCAATTCATCAACATTCAAAATATAAAAAGATATAGTTTTCGGAACATAATGCGGAGCTCCCTTTCTTATTAAATCATAAGTGAAAATACATGCGTGATTACATATCTAGCCTAGATTCGGGTGATAACAAAAGACATGCCTATTACCACTTTCTTGGTTATATCTTTGCTCTATACAATTCTATTAATCATTCACCATTTCGTCCAATTTACATTTCTCCTTATATAGAACCTTGCCCAAAGGCCAAAAGGATCGTTTAACTCATTACATAGCCAATTGTAGAATTTAGATCGTTACAATAAATTACATAACCAATTGCAAAATAAGCTTTCGGCCTTCAAAATTAGGCATGTTAACAGAACAGGCCATGGCTATCTCCAGCTGTTTGTTCCTCCTAAATCTGATCTCAGCTACTATAGATTGCCTTGCTATCATAACTAGGACTTGGCCGCCTTCAGATATGTTCTGTTGTCATGGCTAAGGCGGTGCAAAATTAGGTGGCAATCAAGGAGATCCGGATTTTCTGCCAAGATTTAGGACGCTGGCACTAGTGCGAGATCTAATCTGCACTAAGATCAGCGGTCAAGGTAAGCATTTAACTATTAAATACCATAGGAGATATCGATAAGTTACGAAAGTAATTGTAAGAAAAAAATCACGTAATAAATAATTAATAAATGCTAAGTTAAGTTAGAAAATGTAAAATGTAAAGTTAATGCAAAATGTGTCATCATTCTTGCACTAGTGCAAGATGAGGACGTCTAATATAGGAAAAACAGGGGTAAATAGTTATGATTTCGGAAGGGAAAAATAGTATAAAAGGATGCAATTTAGGGGACTAACATCTTCCCATCCCTAAACTGTTGTGTGTCCTCACACAACTCTTTACCTATGCAAAAAACTTCAAAATTTTGAGCACTCCAAGTCAATTCTGCTCTCGCACGTTGTCCTTTGGATGCACTGTTTTAGCCTTCTTCTTCTTGATGTGCCTTAACTTCTTTGCTACCTTTTTCAACCGCATGAAACAAAATCTAGCTCGATATTTCTAAACTCTCACCTCACTTTTCTTTTGTTTGAGATCTACCATCAATTCTCCTCTGCTTTATTTTTTCTCCTCCTGTGCTTCAGCCACAGTTGCTCCAAGTTTTGCACTTGGAGCTCTAACTCAGCTACCTGAGCAACAGGAGTCACCAATTCTTTTCCTCCCTCTGTCTCAGCAAAGCTTGTAACTTTCTCAGGGACTTCCATATCTGCCATGGTCACATCAGGAAATTCTTCTTCCTATGGTCTCTCCTTTTCCAAGTCTTCTTCCTTTTTCTCTTCTTCCTCCGGTTCCTTTTCGTCCGATTTTTACTTTTCTTTTTCAGGTTCTTCCACCTCTTCTTCTTCATCTGTTTCTTCATCATTTGGTTCCTCTCCTCCTATCTCTTCTTCTTCTTCTATTTCTTCTTCCTCTGGGGATTCCTCTGCAGATTCTTCTCCTCCTGCATCTTCTTCTTCTTCTTCATTTTTTCTTCTGTTTCTGGTTCCTTCTCTTGCATTAGTGCTTCTTCTTGTACTGGTGCAGGATAGGGTTCCACACCCTGTGGGGGCTGTGGTTCTTCACCTGCATAAGAGACTTTACTCTTCTTATGCGGCCTTTTGATAAAATTGGCCAGCAAAGTATCGCCCTCGACCTCTGCAATATTTGCTACGTCTGCAAGGACCGACAGATTATCGTGCTCAGAAGGCCTGTGCCTGTGTAGAAGGGTTTTCTTCAAAAGGTACGCTAGCTGTTTCCTTAGTGGAAGACGAGGCCTTCTCTTCTATCGATTTCTTTGACCACTTACTTTTCGCACTAGTGTGAGAAGGACTTGCTTTTTCACTTTTGCTCGGGCCCTTGGTTGTGCTATCGGGGGCCTCTGTCTTCTTTTCCTCGGTTGACCCTTCATGCAACTATTTCAACAACTCTTCCCATGACATACTTTCCTCTCCAGCTATTTTAGAACCAAGATTTTGATCAGGCCGTGATGGTATAACCTTGTATCGACCTAGTCCTCCCTTCCATTCTGTACGCTTCTGGCCATTTTCTCTAGGCTTTTGAGCAAAAAGTAGGGGAAGTTCATCCTCCAACGAATGCGTTGGCCTGCTTCAAAATGTTGCAGCATTCTAAAATGATACACCAGGGTGCGGGTGTATCTCCCTTGGCAGGTCACAAACTTCTGCAAAATAAAGAGGAGGTCCTATCACTGTCCCAGCAGGGCTTTGCGCAGAACTCCTAATTTCCAGTTTACCTCTATCTTTTTATAAATGAAAAAACACTGCCAGCATTTGCTTTCCAGCTTCCGATTCTTGAACCATTTGTTCTCCCATGTTCTCCAAGCCCATTGCTACTTCTATGAATTCCTCCTTGACTTTAAATTTGAGTGGCCCAATTATCACTCGACCATTCTTAAAACTTCTTGCAAATTGTAGGGTGACTTCTCTGTCATACTCGTCGAAGTTCTACAGGAACTGTAGAAATCTCGACTCTCGTAACAGTGCAAGACTATTGTGATATTCGACAGTTTGCTCAATTTTGCTGAGAGACAGGGGTTCATTCCGGACAGGCAGTATTGCTACTAGCGGCTATGAACAGTCGAGCTCTGAGACTTTGCATGCAATACTGGGGAAATTGTCCTTCATAAATAAAAAATATAACCATTCATCCATTGTATCATCGATTTATTCGCCATAGATACTCATCATCTATGGTCAGGCCTAATTGGTACGCAACGCGACAGTTTAACGGTTAAGTACGACAATAATTACGGTGAAGGGACATTTAGGATAAATGGAGGAGTGGGGGAATTATGAGTGAAAGACATTTAAGATCATGGTGGAGCGGGGTAGATTACATGTAAGCAACAATTAACACATTTTTACATTTCTTCATAATTAAAAAAGAAACTTATCATTCATTAAAAAAGATCATGATTTCTACTTAAAAAAACTTTGTACTTTTAATTAATTTCCTCCTAGGTAGTATAATAGCATAAATATTTGTCGATGAAATGAAAAGACTTCATATAATTTTCCATAATGACCACTTTATTATGCCATATGATAACTTGTACTATGCTGCTGACGAGGTGCATGCTCGTACTGATCTTGCACCGCTTAAATCATATTGTTATGCGGGTACTTTTCTACTTATCTTATCACATAGAAAAACATGCTTGCACTAGTGCAAGCATAATATTAAGAAAGAGAATTAAAATGTAGGCTGGATTTTCACATGATTTCCTCAACTTTATGCTGAAAGTTTGCTTTGACCTTTCTAATGTTTTAGAGCACATCCTTTTGCTTCTTTGTATGCAAGATCCTGCAATAAATTCATGAGGGAATAAAGAAGTGGGAAAGGGGAATTTTTAGAATGGGATCGAATTCTGTTACAGGGATTTCAGGAAAGTACCAAAAGAGGGAATGAATAGAAGTGGGATAGGGAAAAAAATTCAGGGATAAAGTGGGATTTCTTCGAAGTGGACAGGGTAAATTTAGAAGAATGTGGAAAGGTCAATATTCTGGGATCAAAGAAGAAAACTGAGGGAGTATTATGAAAGTGGAATATGAAGAAAGGCAGAAAATTTTATGGGAAGTCTGCCTGCACTGGTATAAGAAAAATAACTACAACGAAAATTAAACATTACTTGAATAAAAAAGATCCGTGCTAATTACCCCAACTGTATAAAGGTTGGTTCTGCTGAACTTGCTTCTACTTGGTGGTAGCTTAGCACATCTAAAGATCAAGCAACATTTTATTTTTATTAGAAATTTTTGATCTTCCTGTTAGCAAGCTAGTTTTTAGGTTGATCCTTTTGCAATCATGTTAGCAAACTAATTTTCATAATTACAGGAAAATATTTTTTCTTTAGTTTTTTCTCTTTTTATATATTTTTTCCTTTTATTTTTATTTTTATTTTTAAGAAGAAGAAGAATTCATGTTTCGAAAAGGTTGGTATTACCATTCTCCACTACTGTCCCCAATTTATTTTTGACTTGTTGTGTAAAATCTTTCTTGGTAAGTGGCTAAAAATACTTCTTTAACCTATGTCCATTTACCAAGAATACCGAATCTTGTCCATCAATAGTTTTAACTTCGACTGCTCCATTCATGAACACTTGGATCACTTCATAAGGTCCCATCCAACGTGTATGGAACTTCCCTTTAAAAATTTTAAATCTAGAATCATAAAGGAGCACCCAATCACCTCGTTGGAACTGCTTTTTCTGAATAAAATTGTCATGCCACCTGTTAGACACCTAATCCTAAAGGGTTAGCATGGAAGCCGAATGGACAAAGCAGTCCAAGAGACCTTGGGATGTGAATCCCAACGGTCACATAATGTACCATAAGTATACATCATTTGTGAATAAAAAATACAATGCATGCTTTATCTTTCTATTTGCTCTTGCTGTCCATGTCTGTTTAACATGGTATCAGAGCCATGATGTGTGGCCTGTTTTCCCTGAAATGCTATTCACTGCCCGAAAGAGAAACGCTTGAAGGAAATAAAACGCTTGCCTGACAAAGAACGCTTGAAGCGTTGTCCACTACCTGAAAGAGAAACGGTTGAAGAAAAAAAAAATACCTGCCTGACAAAGAACGCCTGAAGCGCTGTCTCTGCCTGAACGCTGCACTCCTGCTCTGTCCACCGTTAACAGAATTGATGCCATACCCTCTCTTCTACTCAAATGTTGCCTGACAAGGAACGCAGGAACGCCTGAAGGTAACGCTTTTGATATATGAACGGATATGATATATGAGTTGGAGTTTGACATTGAAACGCTGTCTGGTATCCGATGTTTGAAACGCTGTTTGAAACGCTCTCATCCCTTGCTCTTTGCTGTTTGGAACGCTGTTTGAAACGCTTTCATCCGATAGACTGTACACGGGTTTAAAGGTCAAGTTGTAAGTTATGCAGCGACATGAAGTGGGGTCTGTGCAATCTGTAAACGCCCATGCCAAACATGTATAAGAACAAGAAAATCACTGAAATGGGAGGTGTTAAAAGAATAATGTCACTTTCGAATCTCCTCCATTGAATGCAAAAATTACCTTTTTAACAGTTTTTCCGCATGTTGGGGAATGTAAATTAGCTTTTAGACCGGTAGAATGTTTTCCGCTGCTGTTTGGCTAGAATCTTTCTATTTTTTAGGCTGAGACCCGCAGAAATTTTATGAAATTTAATTTGGGGATCCACAGAGATTCTTTGAATTTTAAGACTTCCTGAAACCAGAATACAAAGTGTGAATTTCAAAACCACCGGCACCAGTCTGAGAAAGGTCCAGATCGCTCACAAGGTTAGGTACAAGCTTTAGTCCACCGACTGGATTTTGGTTATTAATAAAAGCAGTGACATTCAATTCGAGATTGAGAAATATGAAGTATACGAGCTTTTGGGTGAATTTTGTTCTTCTATTAGGTTTCTGGGACGACTTGGTTTGAGCTGCAAAATTATAATTAATCCTTCTTGACTTGAGCAAGGAATCGCCTATAACAAGGAATTGTCTAATACTTGTAGAGGGACTTTCAAAATAATAATGCACTCGGGCAACTCTTGATTTAGACGCAGAAAGCTCTCATGTGGCAGGGATCAATAATCTCCAATTCACGATGAGGAGTTGTCGAGAATTAGATGAGATGATAGGCACAACCTCAGCTTTTGAAGACTTGGGGACAATTAATAATGAGGAGTAGAACTGTTGGTGGGGTCACAAAGTCCGTGGAGTATCTTTACTACGCATGTTATACATATCGCAGCGTCCTCCAAAATAAGGACATTCCATTGATTCCAACATTAGAGAGCATTCCCCCGACTGTGAGATATAAGTAGTATGTCCATGACTTTGGAGCCAAACCAGTTTCTTGTTCAGCATTATTTGGAGCCAAGCCTTCCTTGAGCGTGGCATGCAACACGTTGATCCACGAATCACCTCTATTAACGTCAACATTTAACAAACCTCGGTTCTTCACTTATATGACCGCTTTGAGAGATTCCATTGCTATGACAATTCCATTTTCTGCTTGAGATTGTCTATTGAGGGAATGAGCATGGCCTGTGGCAACAATTGTGAGATCGGACGAGGAACCACATTTTTAAATCAGTTGGATCAATGTTGCAATGTCTGATACTAGTGTTGGATGAAGGAAAACTCTAGGACGAGCTGTACGCAAATTCCCAAAATCAACTGCAGCAAAATGGGTATTGTCAAAGTCGAGATGTCCATCAAAATAAAAGGCTCTTACAAATAGCGTTATTGCTGTGTTTATCTCGAAGGCCGAGGCACTTTAAGTGGTGTCGAAAGGCAAATATATACAAGCATACAGCATTTAATTTTTGCATCTTAAATTGCAAAGCCAAGATCTCACGGAGATTTCGTAAAACAGAAACTTGCTTCCCTCATTAATTCCCACATTAATGGGCCGTTTCATCCAGGATACTAGACATAAGCGATTTCGAAGACACAGTCCAACCTGTACAGCAACCCACGGGCCGTAAAAGATTGTGCAAAATAAAACTTCGTCGTGTTTTTGACCAAGCAATCATATACTTATTAAAGCCAATATTGCCGTACAAGATGCCAAAAATTGATTCAGCTTAGGCTATCTCAGCAAAGGAGTATTCCGTAATGCGATGCGTACAAATTTGTATTTAATGCCGGAATGCCTGTAAAACCAGTGTTACAGAGCATGTACTTGAACAAGATTTTACACCTTGATAGTTATAGTTTGCTCAGAGTAGCAGCAGGCAGGGCACGCTTTATCCATGCTCGACGGAGTTTGGGGTTCAGAAATTAGAGAGCTACGAGCAAAGAAAATTCGATCAGAAAGATTTTTCTATTATAGTCGTCCGTTCCTCCATTCTACAAGACATAGTTTATAAAATGGAAAAGTAAAGACTGAGAGAGCAATAAAGAAAATGCTCGGATTGAAGATAAGCCCAAGCTCTGTGTGGCCAGCCCGTTATTTAACGACTCACCTTCAGAGGCTCAGAGTAGTGAAGCGTGAGTGGTGTAGCTACTGGAAAATTTGTAAGATGAAATGAAATTGCAGGAGTTTAAACTCAGCAGAGGACCATAATACAGATAGAAGGTTACAGTTTTGAGCGTTCAACAAACAAAAAGAGGTTATAGTTATCGCAGTTATAGTCCATTTGGTCTACAAACTTGCAAATTCTCATTTAGTCAACCAGTTTTGTGTAAATTATAGCACAAGGTATTATAGTTAGAGAAAATGGCTAGATTTGATGATGTATTAGAGTTACTGAATACACTAATACACTCCACTATTGGTGGGATGGTAAATGTCAGCAAAGACACTCTTTGTGACATTAAGACCTGTCTACAATATGCACAAGAAAAGATTGATTTTTTGCAGCTTAAATCACAGCTATAGCAAGAAGAACTATAGCAATGGAGTCATCTTTCTGAACCTGTTTCTATTCAGAAGATTGAAACAGACTCCCATAAACAACAAGTTAATAATGCAGCAGTTGTACATGCAGATGCAGAAACTCAGTCTGCACTTCCCAAGCCCATCATCAGACCTTGGGAAC
>APFE030046436.1:46866-99143 GCA_000404065.3 Pinus taeda | reverse complement strand
TTCTTGCCAGTTTTGGAAGAGTTTCGGAGACAAAATTGAGGACACTTCCTCTAGCAGAAGACTTACAGCTTCTTGCCAGTTTTGGAAGAGTTTCGGAGACAAAATTGAGGACACTTCCTCTAGCAGAAGACTTACAGCTTCTTGCCAGTTTTGGAAGAGTTTCGGAGACAAAATTGGACACTTCCTCTAGCAGAATACTTCAGCTTCTTGCCAGTTTTGGAAGAGTTCCGGGAACTAAATTGAGAACGTTTCCTCTAGCAGAAGTCTCCAGCTTCTTGCCAGTTTTGGAAGAGTTCCAGGAATTGCATAAGCATTCCAGAGTTGTTGGTCATCCTTAAACTATCACAGGTTGAGACTTCTCTTTTCAGGTTGAAGTTTTACCTTTTATGTGCGGTGAGGCCTCCCTTTTACGGTTGAAGGTTTCCCTCTTTAAAACAATAGGATCACTTCCTCTAGCAGAAGACTTACAACTTCTTGCGAAGTTTGGAAGAGTTCTGGGAACTGCACTAAGCGTTCCAGTGTTGGTGGCTATCCTTAAACCACCGCCCTTTTTTACCAACATTTCATAGAGCACATTCAGCCTAGTGTTTCCATGCATTTTTGCACATTTTTGTATTACAGCTCTTTTCTTGGACTCATACATAACCCTTCGGATTAAGGGGGGGAATGTTGGACACCTAATGCTAAAGGGTTAGCGTGGAAGCCAAATGGACAAAGCAGTCCAAGAGACCTTGGGATGTGAATCCCAACGGTCACATAATGTACCATAAGTATACATCATTTGTGAATAAAAAATACAATGCATGCTTTATCTTTCTATTTGCTCTTGCTGTCCATCTCTGTTTAACACCACCTTTTATGTTGCTGCTGAATAAAAATGTTCTACTGAACAACATTCATTCGAAACTCATATAACTCATTTAATTGGAGAAGACATTGTTGCTGTGCCTCAGAGAGATCTAGTCCTAACTGAATTGTAGTCCTGAAAGTTTTGATCTAGAATTCAATTGGTAACAAAACCTGTTTGCCGTATACCAACTCATATGGTGTATGTCCCGTGCTATTTCTCCAAGTGTTTATGTATTCCCACAAAGCTTCTGGTAATTTTTTAGCCCAGTCTTTTCGATGCATATTGATTGTCTTTGTAAGAATGGACTTGATCACTTTGTTTGTAGATTCCTCTTGGCAATTTGCTTGCAGGTGATACGGCGTGGACTTCCTGTGATGGATCTTGTATTGCTCCATTACACCCTATACCAGATTAGAAATAAACTGTGGACCATTGTCAGAAATAATTTATCTAGGCACATCAAATCTAGTAAAGATTTCAGTAAAAAGAAAATCAACAACAACTTTGTCTATAGTAAAAGAAACAACTTTAGCTTCTACCCATTTCGTAACAAAATCTATACAAACCAAGATATCCTTTTTACTTAATGATGTTGGATTTATTGGTCCTATAAAATCAATAGCCAATTTTTCAAATGGCTCAATCATAACTTGAGGACATAAAGGCATTTCATTGGTTTGATTAGGCTGACCCATTCGTTGACAACTATCACAGCGCTTGACATACTGTCTGGCATCCTTAAACAAGGATGGCCAATAATAACCAGCGCATAATACTTTATATGCAGTCCACTTATCAACGAAGCAGCCTCCACATGGTTCATCATGAGCAGATTTCAATATGTCAAACACTTCTTCCTCTCTTACACACGTACAGATAATCAGATTTGGGCCTATGTAAAAGAGGTCTCCTTGAATGCAGGAGTATGCAACACTTTTCTGAATAATATTCCATTTTTCACGAGTAGACAAGTGGGGTGGTGTTTTCCCAGTAAGCAAATAATTAGCAATGTTAGAAAATCATGGAGAATCTGTTGACATAGCGAAAATATGTTCATCTGGAAAACCATCATTAACAGAAGTAGTTTCACCAAGATTATCTAATCTAGAAAGTAAATCCACTACAACATTAGATTTTCCTCGTCTATCTACAATAGTAATATTAAACTCCTACAACAATAGTAACCACCTAGTCACTTTACCACTAGCTAATGGTTTGTTCATCAAATATTTAATCACGGAATGATCAGTATGTACAAATACTTCATATCTTGTAATATAGTGTTTGAACTTATTAATTGCAAAAATCATAGCTAAAAAATCTTTCTCTGTAACTGTATAATTTAATTAAGCAGAAGACAATTTTTTACTAATATAATAAATAACATAGGATTTCTTATTTTCCTCTTGTCCTAGAGCTGCACCAATAGCCAAATCTGAAGCATCAAAGGAAATATGAAAAGGCAAAGACCAGTTAGGACCTCTCAGAACTGGTGCCTGTACTAACTTTTCCTTCAATGTTTCAAAAGAATATTGGCAAGCTATAGTCCAAGAAAATTTACTATCCTTAGCTAGAAGTTTGAAAAGAGGAGCAGCTATCTTAGAAAATTTTTCAATGAACCTTCTATAGTAACCAACATGTCCTAGAAAACCTCTTATTTCCCTTTAAGTTTTGGGTGCAATAGATGCAGAATGATTTCAATCTTTGCTGGATCAACCTGGATATCTTTACTAGAAATCAAATGGCCAAATGCCACTCTCGCTTTGCACATCAATCTAAATTTCTTGTCGCTCAAAGTGAGAAGAGCTTCCTCACAATGAAGGAGTACATTTTTCCAAGTTTTCAAGAGCTTCCTGAAAAGAATCACCAAACACAGAAAAGTCATCCATATAAATTTCCGCAAATTCTAGATTAGCAAAAATAGCCAAGATTTACCTTTGAAAGGTAGTCGGGGCATTACATAAGCTGAAGGGGAGCACTCTATAGGAAAATTTACCCCATGGAAATGTAAAAGTAGTCTTATCCTAATCTTCGGGTGCAATCTATATCTAGTTATATCCACTGAAGCCATCCAAAAAAGGAAAGTATTTCTTTCTTGCAAGGGTATCAAACACCTGATCAATGAATGGGAGAGGGAAATAATATTTGAGAGTGGATTTGTTTAATTCTCAATAATCAATACAAATATGCCATCTTCCATCTTTCTTAGGTACTAACACTAATGGAGAGACCTGCTGACTATTAGAAATAGGATAGATAGAATCGACATCCAAGAGTTTCTGTACTTCTTCTTTCACAATATCTCTTAGAGTTGGATTCACTCATCTTTGGGGTTGTCGAAGATGTTGGGCTCCTTACTGAATATAGATATGATGTGTGCAAGTTTCAAGAGGGATACCCTTCATATCTTCATAACCCCATGCAAAGGCACTATGATGGTTTCACAACAAATTCACAAGCTGCTGTTGCTGAGATGAGTCCAAATCTGAACTAATATAAAAGGATTTACTAGGGCTAATCTCAACAAGAGTAGTATCATGCTCGGGAGTACTCAAGGGAGTGGTCAAATGCAGTGGTATAGAAGAATGGGGATCATGATCATCTTGAAAATCTAGGCTGAAAATTTGTCTCAATGGCTCAAAATTAGGCATAGTGTCTAGATTATTCAGGAAGTCTTGAATCACGTCTTCTTGTGAAGGCCGAGTATAATGATGGATAAGGGAGATGGGCTAAGTCTCGCAATCACTAATTTTATCCAACCACAAAGTATCTCAAAGGTATTGAATGGATCTGGTAGGGGGATATAAGGAAACTTTCTTCCTAGAGTCTCCATGTGAAATATACATATCACCAGAACGACATCCAATATATGCATCAACGGTAGCAAGCCAGGGTTGACCTAGGATAAAGGGATGTGCTCCTACTTGGTTTTTTGGCTGAAGCACAATGAAATTAGTAGGATATTCCCAAGAATCTAGTGAGATAATCACATCATCCAATACTCCTTCTAGCTTAATTTTAGATCTATTTGCTAATTCAAGCACAGTGGGAGTAGGGCAAAGATGGGATAACTGAATTTGATCCATGGTTTGCTTAGTCATGACATTAATGGCTGCCCGCAAGTCTATAAGAACATTAGAGACAAGGAAATTACCAATCTGAATTGAGACAACAGGGTTTCTAGGATCAATATATTTTTCCATAGATACACATCCTGTCATCAACTCTGCCACCCTACCAACAAATTGAATGGTTTGGGGTTCCAATTTATTCCTCTCGGGTTTCTTGAGATAGAGCTCCTTAGTAATCTTAGTGCAAATAGGGATATATTTGATGGCTTGAAGCAAAGGTATCTTAATGAAAAGATTTCGAAGCTCTGATGCCAAGCTAGTCTCAGAAATAGGCTCACTTCTTCGGATCACTAGCCTCTTTGGGAAGGGAGGCTGGTTGGAAGAGGGTGGCAAGGATCCAAAGGGTAAGGGCTGCTTGGTGGCTACTTTTGGAGAATGGTTAGGAGTTTCCTCTTCTCCTTTCTCTTCAACAATCATTGTGGGTCGGTTTTGATTTGCTGATGTTACAGTCCTTCCTGATCTTAACTGGATATCATGAACCCCAACTGGAATGGACTGGTACTCAAATGGTAAAGGTGGGTTTGTTACATAAATCATTTGCATTTCTATTGTTAGGATTAGGCATAGGTTGAGCAAGCAAATGAGGAGGTCAAAAGGGTGGAGGTAAAGGTAATGGTGGATTAGACTGACTCAGAAGTTGCGGCATTGAATTTTGTGTATGAGGATATGACTATATAGGTGGCTGGTAGGAATATGGGGAATGAGTTGGCCCTCTCCAACCTTACTTCCATGGTTGAGAAGGTTTCCCATGCTGATATTGATTTCCATATTGCCACTGCTGATTAGTGTTAGGATAAGAATATGCATGTGAATTATAACCAAAATAGTGAGGAGAAAATTCAGGAGCCATACCTGCACCTACCTGAGGCCAATTTCTTCTTGCTCCCATAGCATTCAAGTATTTAGCTTCAGGCTTCCCCCCTGTAAATATAGCTTTAAGTCCTGGTATAGAGGGACATTTTTCTGTGATATGGTCTTCTGCACAAATAACACACTTATTAGTTTCTTTTAAATTAAGAGGATACTCTTTAGGCGGATGCTTATCTCTACATAGGACAGAAAATACATAGTGACTCTTGTTCCTTTATAAGTTTTGCTAAAATTTTAAAGAGTCCAACTATTTAGAAACAACATTCATTATTTCAATTTTCATGTTTTCCATTTTATTTTCTAGTCCAATAATCATAGCATCGGTAGATTCAGTTTTTCTATTTCTATTTGGAGTTCCTCTACCAGATCTATATTGATTTCTTGAAAATTTCCTTCATAATTCACAAATTTGATCAAAAGTATGCTGAGAGATATCACCTTGTCCTAGCAGATTTAGATTATTTCTAGCAGTTATCAGTAAGTCCTCTTAAGAGCAAGGTTCTAATAGTGCTAGGATCAAGCTTAAGTTTTGAACTTTGTAAAATATACATAAATCTTTCTAAGTAATCTTCAATAGTTTCATCATCATCCTGTATGATCATAAAAATTTCATCCTGCATGTCCCAAGTTTTGCAATATTCTTGATATTTATACAAAAACACTTTCTATCTGTTCCCAAGAGGTTACAGAGTTTTCTCTTAGCCCCATGAACTAGCGCAGTGCAGAGTCCTTGAGAGTAGCAGGAAATAATCTTAACTTCTAAGTGTTAGTTGAATAATCATAACTTCTACATAGAATATCAAACTCGAATAGAAAAGAGTCAGGGTCTTCATGAACTTTACCATGGAAATGGGGGAGAGCTGATGGTGGAATATTCTTCATATGCGCCACAGTATCAGGATCCACAATTGGAAACACAAAAGTGGATTGGTATCCACTTCCCTCGTTTTCACCAGACCCTTTCCCTTAATCTTCATGATTTGCCATTGTCTCTTTCTTACTCTCGACAGGCTGAACCACACCCGAGTTGTTGTCACCAGAATCCAGGTGGATTGTTCCTGCGTGATGGGTTTGAATTGGATTGGGCTTCTTGCTCACAGAAGGAGACCCAATATGAGAATTATTTTCAGAATTCTTTTGGCCTTTGGTGGGCTTTGAACCCTTACCTTTCCTAGGCATTCATTTCAGAAAAAGAAAGAAAAAACAACAAGTAATTTCTAATAAAAAATGCTGTGAGTAATCAACTAACACCAATAAAATTCCTTCAAAAGAAATTTTTTTCCCAAACAATACTGAAAGAAAAAATTACCTCTATTGTACAATCAAAAAATTCTTACCAAATCAAATCACCTCCTCGGCAATGACACCAAAATGTTGGGTGCATGAATTACACTTAAGTAAACTCCTCAACGCTTAAATTGTCAACTTGGGGTATTCGTAAACTTAGAGACGAAGCATAGGCAATGAAAAAGGTGGTATGAATGTTTCTAATATCAACTCCTACTTTCTTTAAAGGAAATATTGCAAAATCAAACTATAGAGAAAAAAGGAAACTTGAATCATCAAAATAATCTAAGGCTGGAACAAGAAGAAACGTACTTGCAAAAGAGATTCAGAAATAAAAGGGGGCAATTAATCTAGATGACTATTGATTAACTACTACGAGGGTGTTTTCTTTAGCAAAGACACTTTAACAATCTTCAACAAATGGAGCCTTCAAACTTGCTTATGTAAAGATGGCCTTCTTGCAAAAATCGATCTTGCACTAGTGTAGGAACAACAATTTTTGCAGAGGGTGTAAAATGGTGTCTGTACTAAAAGTACTTTTTTGCGTGCAAGGGCTTGAACTTTCTCAAGTCCATAGCACTCAGATCTAGTAATAAGAAACTGGTTCTTGTACCCGATCAAAGCTTCTTACACTTTAACTTTTAATTCTTGAAATCAGTGCTTAATTACTACAAGTGTTATGAAGCCAAATTGCATACCAAAAAGATGAATGTTTCTGAGTTTATCAAAGTGCAGAAATAGAGAAAAAATCTTTTTAATTCGTCATGTTATGAAATATTAGTGAAGGCAAGAAAGCTGTTAGAAGTAAACTAAAAAGGCTTGCTAGATCACACCATCTAGCACTGGTGCAGGAACTGTTCTTCTGCTCGGACAAGGTAGGAAAAATCAAAAAAATGTGCAGAAAGTGAATAACACACCAACATACACTAGTGCAGGTAATTTCTCGTGCTCGAACTAGGTGGGGAAAACCAAACAAAATGTGTAGAAAGTGAATAGCACACCAACATGCACTGGTGTAGGTAATTTCTCCTACTCGAACTAGGTGGAGAAAACCAAACCAAACGTGCAGAAAGTGAATAGCACACCAACGTGAATTGGTGCAGGTAATTTCTCCTACTCGAACCAGGCAGGGAAAACCAATTCAAAATCAGATGCAGGGAAAGAAAATTTAACTACTTCATGTTGAAGATCTGCTTTCACTCAAACAGAAATTCAGATGCTATAAATTAAATCACACTTGGCAGTTTAAAACATAAATTACCAGAACAAAAAAGAGGGAGAACGTGTTGGGTTGGCTGGGCCCTAGCCACCAACATGTTTCCCCTTCAAATAAAAAAGCTACTCAACACTCCATAAATTCATCAGCATTCAAAATCTAAAAGGATACAATTTTTGGAACATAAGGCAGAGCTCCCTTTCTTATTAAATCATAAGGGAAAATACATGTGTGATTACATATCTAGCCCAGATTTGGGTGATAAAAAAAAACATGCCTATTACCACCTTCCTAGTTCTATTTATGCTCTATACAATTCTATTAATCATTCACCATTTTGTCCTATTAACATTTCTCCTTATATAGATCCTTGGCCGAAGGCCAAAAGGATCATTTAACTCGTTACATAGCCGATTGCAGAATTTAGATCATTACAAAAAATTACCTAACCGATTGCAAAATAAGCTTTTGACCTTCAAAATTAGGTGTTTAATAGAACAGGCCATGGCTATCTCCAATTGCTTGTTCCTCCTAAATCCGATCTCGGCTACTCTAGATTACCTTGCTGTCATAACTGGGACTTGGCTGCCTTTAAATATGTTCTGCTGTCGTGGCTAAGGCGGTGCAAAATTAGGTGGCAATCAAGGAGATCCAGATTTGCTGCCAAGATTTGTGGCACTGGCACTGGTGCGAGATCCGATCTGCACTAATATCAACGGTCAAGGTAAGCATTTAACTATTAAATAACATAGGAGATATCGATAAGTTACGAAAGTAATTATAAGCAAGGAATCATGTAATAAATAACTAATAAATGCTAATTTAAGTTAGAAAATGTAAAATATAAAGTTAATGCTAAATGTGTCATCGTTCTTGCACTAGTGCAAGATTAGGGCGTATAAGATAGGTAAAACAGGGGTAAATAGTTATGATTTGGGAAGGGAAAAATAGTAAAAAAGGATGCAATTTAGGGGACTAATAGTAACAAGATGCAGTTTCAGCTCAAATATTGAATCAGCAGCAGTACATCAACCAAATTACAAATCCATGATTGGCAGTTTGCTTTATCTAACAAGTACCCGACTTGACATCATCCATGCAATAGGAATAGTTGGAAGATTCCAAGTAAATCCAAAGGAATCACACCTTCAGGCAGTCAAAAGCATTTTCAAATATCTTCAAGGGACACAGAACTTTGGTTTATGGTATCCTAGAGATACAGATCTTACTCTTCATGCATATACAAATGCAGATTGGGTAGGAAGTGTTGATGACAGAAAAAGCACTAGTGGTGATGCATTCTATATGGGTTCCTGGTTAGTGTCTTGGTTAAGCAAGAAACAAAGTTCAATTTCGTTATCCATAGCTGAAGCAGAATATTTGGCTACTTCATCTTGCTGCACACAACTACTTTGGATGATGCAAACATTACAAGACATTTAGATCACATGTACTCCACCCATCTCTATTCTATGTGATAATACAAGTGCCATCAGTATTTCAAAGAATCCAGTCATGCACTCCAAGACCAAGCACATACCCATCAAATACCATTTTCTACGTGAACAAGTGCTTGAACAAAAGGTCAAATTGGAATATGTTCCCTCCAAAGAACATCTTGCTGATATATTCACTAAACCACTGCCCGAAGAGACATTTGAATATCTTAGACAAAAGCTGGGAGTAGTTGCTGCATCATTCTGTTGTTAAATCAAATCTTTTCAGAGAAAGGTTATTATACATGTGTTTCATGAAGTATAGTCGCCTACACACGTGGGTTTTTGTGGGTCAAGGAGCTTATATGCTTTTTCAGACAAGAAAAACAGTGGAGCAGGCTCTGATATGGGTGCTCTAATTGATATTGATGATTAATATGCTCTGCTCTATCTAACTGACAAAGATGCCTTGATCATTGACCTATTAACAATGCACAGGTAGCGCTAGTTCAAGGGGAGCATTAGCCTTCACATACATTCAACATTGTTGGCATTATGGTTGGTGAGGCTAGCCATGGCTTCAGATATTTATACCATTTGTTGCTCAAGTAATGTAAAAGTCTAGGGTGTGATATGCCTTCTCATACATTTGAATGAGTCCTCTTGGACAAATGATGTAATTTGTATCCCCACTTTACATGGGATGGATGATATAATATTTCTTGTTTTTGTCATGTATAAACAATTGGTATATCCCCACTTGGTTGGGTGGATGAGTCAAATTTGGTATATCCCCACTTGGTTGGGAGATGGATATATGTATGAGTCATTGGTGATAAGAAGGTCATCCTCACATAGTTGAGTTATAGAGTCATGTTATTATTTTAGAAAATCTTTTTGCTGACTTTGCTTGTGCTCAGGGGGAGCATGAACAGTTTCAGTACATCTCAGCATGTACAAAAAGGGGAGCTCAATTAGGGAATTCAGCATGTACTCAGGGGGAGCATGACTAGAGGAATGTATGTCAAAGGGAGAAATTATCTCGGTCCACCCTTTTCATTTGATGTCAAAGGGGGAGAGTGACTTGGTGTTTTGTTGCCATCAAGTCCAAAGGGGGAGATTGTTGGCATTATGATACATGTGTTGTCCTTGATAGAAACTCACTCAAATGAAAGATCACAGTACAACATGTCAACAAAAAAGAATTACAGATCAGACTACAAAGAATGAAGAAAGAGAGGTAGACATAGGTTCACCTTGACCAAGCTGTGTATACACGTAGGTTCACTGAACACAAGTAGCGTATATGTACACACACACTTTCACAGAAGGAAAAGCGTGTATATCTTGGAAAACTAAGTTTTTGGTCTGAGGTATTTGGTCCAAGGTATTTTGATCCAAGGTATTAGGTCTGAGGTATTGACCCTAGGTATTTGGTCTAAGGTATTGGTCCTAAGTGGTTTTGGTCCATGGTATTGAGAAAGGCCCAAAACTATATAAGGAGGAGAAGATCATTAGGCCAACTATGCAAGTATCAAATATTTGATGAAGTGTGAGATCTAGTATGCAGGTTATTGGCTTATGGTGCTATGCTTGATCTGAACCAAGGATGAACCTTAGCAGTTGATGAGGGATAAGATATAATGATGGTTTAGGATCTTAAGGCTTGAAATGAATTATCATTATGTGGTTTGATCATGTATAGTCTAGAATTGAATACTGAATCATATGTTATTATGTAAATATTATGATCTGGGTATAATTGAAGTTCAGAATAGCTGCAGCATTATGAAGTAATATTTGTAGATGTGTACGCTGGTTGGCTTTGATAAAAGCACGTACACACACTGGTTCGACACATGGAAGTAGTGTATACCTTATGAAGTATGTTTCAGTTGTTTATGTTTGCTATTGCAGAGTTCTGGGTTCTGCTTTGGGTTCTGCTACATCGGTTTGTGGTCATCTTCAAACCATTATCAAGGAGCACTTCCAATTCACAAAAGACTTCAACCTCTATCCAAATTCAAAATTGTTCTATGAACTACTTCGAGGCTAGTTTTTGAGTTTGTGGTTAGCCTTATACCACAACTGGTAGAAAATTTTGGTTCTTTTATCTCATTTGGTTTGTGGTATTCCCTAAACCATGATTTTAAAGAGCACATCCAACCATTGGATGCCATATACTTTTGTTTTTTAAATCTCTTCTCAGATTCATATCCATCCATTTGGATTAAGAGGGGGGGGGGGGGGGATGTTGGACACCTAATCTGCTAGGGTTGGTATGGAGGAATTAAATTAATCATTGAAGTCTAAGAGACCTCTTGGAAGATGAAAACCAATGATGAAGACAATGCGTATTAATATGTATGTTCTGTAAATGAAATGCATCTCACACATTATCTAATTTTCGTATATCATGTCTGTGTTTAACATATGATATTTTGGTATTGAATCTAGTAGGAAGAGATATCAACACCTTTTAGAATACAAAGGAATCATCAAAATTTTCATAAAGACCCCTTACGGTGTTAACCTTTTCATCCAAAGAAAGAAAGAGTTTGACTATGTTCTCATCCTCATTCATCTTTAGTGATTCAAACTACATTATGTAGACTTGGAGTTTAGACTTCTTTACCTTATTATCGCCTTTATAGCAATTCATCACCATCTCATGTATATTTTTGGATGTATCATAGTGCATGATTTTAACAAATTTATATTCAATTATTCCACTTAGGATTGAATTTATTGCTTTAGCATTATAAGACAAATTGATCTTATCATCTTTGTCAACTGAAACGTCTAGCTTTTTATACCCACTCAACGCTACATTCTAGTATTCTACACCAAGGAAAATTATGTAATTTCTCATTCTTACCCTCCAAAATGCATAATTTGTTCATGTGAATATAGGAGCTTTGTTGGTGAAATTTCCATCTTGGTTGGCCATGTTTCAAATATACCTTCCAATTGTAAGACTGTTGCTGAAGGAACTTGCTTTGATACCAATTGTTAGAAACCAAGAAAATACTAAGGGGGGGAGGGGGTGAGGGGTGAATCGATATTTTATAATTTTTAACAATTATTTGGCCAAATAAACACATTCAGCAATACAACAATGCACTAATCACATAACTTTTTAACAAAAGATGTTTATGTGGAAACCCATATGGAGAAAACCACAATTCTACTTTTGATTATGATGTAAACATGAACACTAAATCTAATTTTACTTTAGATTATGTATGAACCAACCTATAGGAGGTTCCAACCCCCTTTTCTTTGTAAGAACCCACTTGAAAAAAGCACCAACTCCCTCATATTTACATGCACCAACCTGAATGAGACTCCAATCCCTCGATCTGCAAGCACCTACTTTCTTTAGCTATTAGATCCATTTTTCATGCATTTTCAAACTCACATATGAGGCTCTTTAATTAAAATATCATTGACACAAATGTTAGTTCTCATATATACTTTTCTTTGATATTTTCTTTACAACAACCTTTCTTTATATGGTTATATAATTCAATTGAAGTTCCTCACCATAACAAATTCTCCCTCAATGATTTTATTTTTGATACAACTTATTTTCTGTAATTAAATTCTCAATATTTTGGATATGTAATTTTCAAACTCACAACCACACTAGATCTAAATTGATCTTCACATTCAGCCTTTGTAAAACACTTATTTTCAACTCTATCTCACATTTGCTTGTCTTCTTTCTATAGCTTGTCTCCCTTTTTATGCTCATTGTATTCGATCTTCCAATGCTTCTATGTTTCAAGAAGAGATTCAACAGTTCTATTTGCATGGGTATTATAACTCTCACATTGTTTTATCTTCTATTTACAGACACATATACTTAGATCTATCCTGAAACAAAATTTAATCATTCATACTTTTAACTAAAATTTGGCACCTAATGCCTCCAAATTTCCAATCATAGCCCCTTATTTTTAGCTCTCTTATACTATCACCAAGAGTTAGAACCTAGGGCTTAAGTTCCATAAGTGCTAAGCCCTGGACAAGTGACATTCAACATTTATCCTTTATAGTGATTTTTTTGACAAAAACTAGTTATCCAAACATTCTTTATCTTGCACACTTCATTTGCTCGCAGATTTGGTCTAGGTCTGGATGTCCTCACATCTAAATTAACTCTGAGGATCTAGGGATTTGACACCCACTTCTCTTTGCAAAAACATTGCATAACCACCTACTAGGATAGTTAAATAATACCTATGCTAACTCATGATATAGGGATCCGGGGATCTGCTCCCCACTTATATCCATAACAATGTTGCACCTCCACCTAGTTGGATGGATAAATAAGGATTTGCACTGTAACAACCATAGTGAAAATTCCATGTAAAAATATATAAATACCATGGATGATGGGTCACGTATTCCGAGCTGGATGGTGGGAAAGACATCCTAGGGGGTGTTCATTTGGTTGTTTATGGCTAAGGAAATTGGCAAAGGCAATGGCCAAGGAATTAAATAGGCAAAAGGTATTTTGCCACATTTATTTATGAAAATAATGGAAATTAGGAGAAAATAAAGGTGAAAAGTCACAGGTTGCATGTAAGGAGGAAATTGAAGGAAAATAATGGAAAATGAAGAAAATAGAGGCCTCATTAATAAAAAGGCTTCTGCAGATTATAGGGCAAGACTTGGTCAGTTTAGCTTTGGAGCTCTCCCATTATTCTTTCTCTTTCTCATAATCTTGAATACTTAGAGTTTTCTTAGAGCAAGAAAGGCAAAGAAGGCAAGACGAAGCAAAGATCAAGCAGGGAAAGGTAGGATCAAGCAGCTACAATAGGCTTCATTGCAAGTGTCAACTTGCATGTGTATTTTCCTTGCTAGATTTGGTATGCATGGTGTTATAGACAATTTTGGGCATTGCAACCCCAATCATACATGTATATAAACCAAGGGCTTCTAAGTCCCTAAAAGTGTTGCTGCACACCCTAAAGGAACAAGGTCAGCTGATTACATCATCTCCCAGAAGTTCTCCATGGAAAACTGCTCAGAACTGGTCAAAATTGGACCATACAGACTGCCTAGTGTAGAGGGTGCGTGCATCTCACCTTCTCAGTGTAAAAAGTGTGATGCATACTTGAAAGCCCTTCTGTAGGGTGCGATGGGAGAGAGTAGACAAATGGCAGAGACAGTTTGCAAGGTGGATGATCATGGAATCTTCCAGAAACTTCTCCTGTGACACTTGCCTCTCTGAATTCACCCAGGGATGAGTAAGAGATCATTAATCTCCAAGTGGAATCAAGAACTATCAGGGAGAGGACACTAATCAAAATCCTAGAAGCTGACTCACTCCCTTGAAATCATCTATATATGGATCCGTCATCCCAGAGATCAAGAGGTTGGAATCTTGTATTTTGTAAGGAAGTGATGTTGGTTTCTTGGTGAAATATCATAGTTTTGGGTGATCTAAGCTTTTCATGAGGTGAAGAAGGGCTTTCATGCTAAGAGGATGACGCTGGGTCAGAACAGTGGGTTGTAATACTCTTTTCTATTCTTGATATTAATAAAGCTATTCAAGTTTTCCTCCACATTCTTGTATGTCTGATGATATATGCATTTGTGTGGTCAATATATATCTGGTCCCATATTGTTTATGATTGTAGATCTCTGTTCTTTGATAGTATTATGTTTCTTTGACTCTACAGGTGCTCTCTGAAGCTAGGTAAGTGAAGAAAGAGCAGCAAAGATCTGTCAGAAGGGAGAGGAACCGAGCAAGGAACCAAGCACAAGACTGAGGTTGGTGTCCGTTGTTTCCCTCTTATCTACTTTTCATAAAGGAAAGCGAAAGTAGTTTTGGTTTGTTTGTTTCTAAGATAGCTACCCGTCTTAGTGGGACTAGCAACTTCGAGTGGACACTAGATTTCCCGATAACAAAATGGCGATTCCACTGGGGAACGAATAACTTGTTTGCTTGTCTATATTTATTTGTTTTATAAACTTATAGACGGAGCCTGAAGTCAAGCTGGCTAGCCTTCAAATTGCATTTTCTATGCAAGTGCAAAGTAGATCAATGCTGCTTCAGTCTATCTCTGGGTTTTGTTTATAAACTGAACAGTCGATTTTCAAACATTCTAATTGCCCTGGTGGTGGCTCTAGTAACCTCATTAGATCAACCCCTGTAATTTATATTTACTGAACATCACATTCTCGGCCTAAGTCCCTGAACTGAGCTGCAAACTGTGATCAAGAACCAAGTTAAAGTCTCATCCTGGTACCATCGCACCCTCTCTTCAAGGAAATATGGATCAATTGCACCTCCCATGTGTAGTAGGTGGGATGCATCCCTGTTTCCCTATGTAACAGGTGCGATGATCAGATAAGGCTAATTTTGCCTTCAGACTTTGGTTTTTCTTCACTCTCTTCAACTCTATTCAGGAGTTTTGTTGTCTGTGATTAGTATACCACTGTAGAAACCCCCTTTCTTTCCATTATCCCACCTCCATTGTGCAAAGAACTGTGAATGTTTTTGTTTATTGTGTGCCATTTTCAGTTCTCTTTTACAAAGAAGTAGCATAATCGAATTGTCGTTTCTTGATTTGGAAGTGTCGTAAGTGTTGTTTTCAGTCAAGGAATAGAATCCTATTGTTCTTGGTGGTCGATTGTACTGTTACTCTTGTATTTTATTTGAATTAGTAGTTTTTCAACTGTCGAAAACAATTTTCAATTCGAAATTGCAAAGTGTCGTCATTTTCTTCCTTTCGTTTTGAAGAGAAATTTGTTAGTATTGTCTCTTTGAAAAGATAATTTAGATTTTTACTCAACATTCTTTTTGTCATTCACACATTAAGAAAGCGGAAAACAAATACATGCATGTGCATTTGCATTTAGACTGCTTGTTGGTTTGATTTAGGATAGTGCATCTAGTGTGTGCTTTGTGCTCTATGTTGAAAGAATACTGTCTCTCTTTCCTTAGTAGCTAGGATTTTCATTGCAAAAGAAGATTAAACAATTGGTTTATCATCTTAGATTGAATTTTAGGAATTATATATCTACATCACACAGTGAACCTGAAAGGAAATTTCTTAAGCAAGATCAACTGTAAAATAAATTCAATGAACATAAAAATGCTTTGGAACTAACGCAAACATTTATAAGTTAGGCTAAGACGTAATTCGACACCGAAAAGCCGGTAACTATCACTCATTCTGGTGGGTGATCCTCCTCTTGAGACGACAAGTGCAGTACGAATTGTGCCCCACGTACCATCGAGTATATATTGGGAGACCACAATAGGCTATATCCTTTATCCTTAGGAAGCTGTGTCTACCGCCCTATCGATCGCAATGCACTAAACATAGCATTCGGGAAGATTGACTGCCATACCGTAAAAATTATTTTGCAGTTTTGTGATTGGTTTGGTAATCCCTTTGTTTAGACTTCCAGAGTAGTCTCTTTCATTCCTTTTCATACTCCTTAAAGGAAAAGGTCCATCTGAGCACTTGTCACTTTAGGCTCATTAAAAATCGAAGGCGACTAGAGTCATCTTTTTTTTTCTCAACTCTTAAAAATTGAAAAAACGAGTTGTGTCAAAGCGTCTAAAATTTATTTTAATCGGAATAATATCACTATTCCCCCGTTGGTCTTAGGTTGAGGAAAATGGAGTCCACCAACCAAGGATTTCCCCTTGGAGGAAATCCTAGTCCTTTCTCCTCTTGGGGAGATGTTAGTGCACCTCATATGGCCACATTGTCACTTCTAGGATTGACGATTGGCTTGCCAATATGGCTCTTTTCGACCTCCGTCGTTTAGAACACCCTGATTCATGAACAATCAAGTCAGCAACTAGATGATACTAGAGTTACCCCCCAACCTTCTACTTCGTCTGTTTCACCCTCGCCTCCTTCCTCTTCGCTTGATGAAGCTGGTAAAGCTGAAAATCAAGTGACTAAGAAGGAGAAGAAGGGGAAGGAGAAGAAGGAAAAGAAGAAGAAGGAGCCAAAGGCAAAAAGGGGCAACCGTGCATCGTTTAGTGAAAATCCACACACTGCACCATCTAAGCCTAAATCTCCATGTGTCATTTGCAAAGGAGACCACTATCATCGAGATTGTCCTTGCATCCCTCGGATCTTAAGGGGCTCGTCTCCTCGTTTGCACAATCCAGTGTCCTCAACCTCTGATCATGTTGAAAGTCCACCGTCAACTAGTGAAAGCGGAGTATCTAGATAGAAAAGGAAATGTAAATTTCCTTGTAAGTTGTGTGAAGGCGATCACGTCGTCCACCATTGTCCCTTCTTAGATGAAGCTAAAAGAGTCTTGGATAACTGTCCTGCTTCACTGCTGCGGCTTCCTCCTGGATACAAGAAACTATTGCAGAGTCCATCGCTAGTTGAAAATATGTTTGACACGCCATTATGGTTGGTCGAAGCATCTATCATTGAAGATAAACCCTTCAAATCCACACCAGATGAAAGTCAAAAGGTTGAGGAGGCAGTTGACCCGATCTTGCCTTCAGAAGGTCCATCTTCAGATGATACAGTCACTGAAGAGAATGAGAATGACATCGTTCAAATTATTTTCGTAGACATGGACTCCGATAAACATGGGGAAATCTACTCGTTCCTTTACTGCAGGAAGGAAGTTTGTCAGAGTTGTATCCGGTCATCTATTCGGTCCCACCTCCAAGCAACCTAGTCATTTCCTTCGATTGGAATCTACTAGGCAGACCCTGTTTACAGGCTAGCGTACCATTTTGAATCATTGTACAAGCTTACAGAATGGTCATGGTCAGTACCATCATAGATGAAGGGGCATCTATGAGTATCCTTTCCTCAACTGCTTGGGAAGCACTTGGCTCGCCATCGCTTATGCTTGAGATGAGAAATCTTACAGGCTTTGACAAAGGAACCAGTAGACTGTTAGGGATCCTTCCAAATGTGCCTATTACTTTGAGAAGGAAAACCATTTATATGAACGTAATGGTAGTCCAAGGACCTCTAGACTATAATCTACTCCTTGGGCGTGACTATATTTATCGCATGGGAGCTTTCGAGTAATGTGTTTTCTACACGAAGGCCGAGTGGTACAACTCGTAGACCAGCTTTCATTCCCTGGCTCACACATAGCTAATGGTCAAATGCCATCCCTAAATGTTCTTTTCATGCAAGGAATGTCTCATCAATCTCCAGTCCGTCCACCTGAAGAACACGAGTAATTCGGTGGTCATGACTGAAACCCAAGGGGCATGCACCTTGGTTTGCTTCAGCAGAAAAACCTTGGGTATAGGGTAGGTTTTAGCAAAGGATATATGAATGGTCTGACACCCGTCCGTATAAAAAGATGGGATTAGACCGGAATAAGATACCTTCGTTAGAAGGTAGGCCTTTCCTGATAGAACAAATGTTTTGCATGCAAATTGAAGGGTAACCTAGAAAAGGTAGGCCTTTCCTGATAGAGCAAATGTTTTGTCTGCAAATTGAAGGGTAACCTCGAAACTATACTTCGCTATGCCTGGGGGCATGCAAACCTTTTGTGTGCAAGTGAAGAGCGACCTCTATAGTTCCGCTAGCTTCAACTGCTTAAGTTGGGTGAGTGGTCGAATCGATCGTTCGCCTTCGCAGGGGCCAAATGGCACCGACAAAGTAAAGGAAACATTTTCCTACCTGACCTTAGTAGTTGACTAACCCCTAGGATAGTAGTTGGTCATTCCTAGCTTGCATGTGAAAGGATACAGAGCAAAGCTTCGAAAGGTGCAAGCTCCATAAAAATGGAATCTATCGATCAGATTTCCTTATTATATGACTAGCACGAGCAATTTTTATGTGAAGTTCAAGCTCGTTAAAAATTAAACCTAAGCAATGAGAAAATATTCCCCCCCCCAGAGTTTAAGCTCATTAAAAAATGAACCAATGTCTGGTAAATAACCATTGTGTATGCATTATAATAAGTTTCTGAGCCTTGGTCATGTTCCCATCATCACCTCCACTCTGTTTTAGCCGATCATACGCCTCCATTTGATTGTTTACCATTTTTGAGGAACATCTGCGATGAGTGATCTTGTTAGCTATCCTTGTGACATTGCCGTGATTGCAAAATTCCAAACCTTACTTGGACTCATCTGCTACACGAAATCATCACTCGTTCCTCAAAAAACGAGTCTCATTTAAGCTCTTTTCACCTGACTCATAAAATATGAAAAGATTGCTAAGCGATTGGCCTCTCCAGCTCATTAAAGCTATCATAAGTGCTATCACTCCTCTAGATTTTAATCTTTTTGGACCTGAGGGATTATTACACAAAAAGATCGAGCGCTTGTCTTGTTCGGCTCATTAAAACTATCGCAAATTCATCCCTTTCATATTATTTTATACTTTTTCGGACTTAAGGGATTATATGACAAAAAAGGATTATTGGAGTTTCCTTTCCGTCCCTTTTTAGACTCTCTAAAATTGAAAAAGGACCAAATTATCATTGTCGTTAAACTCGTTAAAATCAATAGCGACAAACTTGTCGATATAGACAAGAACGAGTTTCACTGTCGCTAGGCTCATTAAAACATAGCAACAGGTTCACCCGAAGGGAAAATTATAGAACAAGAATATGTTATCCTCCTCAAGCTTGATAAAATAAAGAGGTACTGGTCAAAAATGACTGGGGAAAATTGGGAAGAAAACTTGAAGAAACTTTACTGGCAGCAAGTCGCTCTTGAACATGACACTTTCACTCCACGTCCGAGTTGGGTTGGGTCATTCTGTTCACTGGTCATATCACCATTGGTCCATCGTACCATCCATCTTTGGGGTTAACTCTACCAATCCATTTCAGTGTTGCCGGTATGTTCAAGAGAAGTCACTCAGAGAATTCACCTGTGTCTCATCCGTTGCAATACATTCACACTCCATTCTTTCATGATCGCCACCCTGAACCCTGTATCATCAGATCGTTTTCACCTCCAAAATCATTTGCTCCGTTCCGTGTCGTAGATGTGGGATTCATTAAGGCCCTCCTACAATGGGTCACTTCTTGTCGACATCAACTCATTATCTGAGAAGTCGACCTAGGAACAACCCTTTCAGTACTTTGAAGCTTGCATGCCTCAATGGCAAGTACCTCACTTCCAGAAATAGGTTTACATCAATGGCCTTCGACCGAAAGATTTTATGCGGTGTTAGACGCCAAGTCCCTTTTTAACACCATGTGAATTGTACTATCATACCTTGAGGGTCATCATCATTATTGGTGATTCCTCTCGCGCCTGTTAACAGCTTACATCATTGGCTGGTAATCAGGCGATGTCTTTCCATTTTCGACTCCAGAACATCTTTCACATGGATCGACTTGTACTCCGGGCGAAGATTGAACAAGTTTGAAGACCCCGGATCTAGTTTCATCCATCTGGGTTGCGATATATTTAGGGAAATAAAGACATCAAATGTACATCATTGTCGAATAGATGATCATTCGAATCAAAGGATGATGACTCCGTTTGAATCATCAGTCTGCTACACAGACGGTTGTCTGTCCTATGTCCATGGAAATGAATTTATAAAGATGAGCATGGGAATGCCAGCCTTAGCTAGGTCGTGAAAATATTATGAAGATAATGTATTATATTGTATCTTATTACAGGTCGCCTTCTAGCTCGAAAAAACTTCAGATCCTCATGATAAAGCATTTCACCCGACATCAAAAGATTAATGACCTCATGCTTTAGGGGGCAACTATTATAGACATGTTTGGGCACTGCAACCCCAATCATACATGTCCATAAACCAAGGTCTTCTAAGTCCCTAAAAGTGTTGCTTCACATGCTAAAGGAACAAGGTCAGCTGATTACATCATCTCCCAGAAGTTCTCCATGGAAAACTGCTCAGAACTGGTCAAAACTGGACCATACACACTGCCCAGTGCAGAGAGTGCGATGCATCTCAATTGCTCAGTGTAAAAAGTGCAATGCATACTGGAAAGCCCTTCTGTAGGGTGCGATGGGCGAGAGTAGAAAAATGGCAGAGACAGTTTGCAAGGTGGATGATCATGGAATCTTCCAGAAACTTCTCCTGTGACACTTGCCTCTCTGAATTTTCCCAGGGATGAGTAAGATATCATCAATCTCCAAGTGGAATCAAGAACTATCAGAGAGAGGACACTAATCAAAATATCAGAAGCTGGCTCACTCCCCTACAATCATCTATATATGGATCCCTCATCCCAGAGATCCGAAGGCTGGAATCTTGTATTTTGTAAGGAAGTGCTGTTGGTTTCTTGGTGAAATATCATAATGTTGGGTGATCTAAGCTTTTCATGAGGTGAAGAAGGGCTTTCATGCTGAGGGGATGATGCTAGGTCAGAACAATGGGTTGTAATCCTCTTTGCTATTCTTGATATTAATAAAGCTATTCAAGTTTTCCTCCACATTCTTGTATGTTTGATGATATATGCATTTGTGTGGTCAATATATATCTGGTCTTATATTGTTTATGATTGTAGATCTCTGTTCTTCGATAGTGTTATGTTTCTTTGACTCTACAAGTGTTCTCTGAAGCTGGGTAAGCGAAGAAAGAGTGACAAAGATCTGTCAGAAGGGAGAGGAACCAAGCATAAGACTGAGGTTGGTGTCCTTTGTTCCCCTCTTATCTACTTCTCATAAAGGAAAGCAAAAGTAGTTTTGGTTTTTTTGTTTCTAAGATAGTTACCCGTCTTAGTGGGACTAGCAGCTTCGAGTGGACACTAGATTTCCCGATAACACATGGGATTGCATGTGTTTCGTTTCTACCATGGCATGGGTTTTTCTAGGTGTGACAATATTTTTAGTTTAGCCTTGCAATTTCTTGATAGCTTTGATGAGATGGGTTCTCTCATGCATTTTGTGGGGGATGGATGGATTGGATTCGAAGCCGAGTGGGTTAGATCTCCGAATTGACAAACACATGGTGGTAGTGGTCCGTGAACTAGACTGAGGATGCATGAAGCCACTAGCCTAGTAACCCCTGAACCAGACTATGGGTTGTTGTAAATCCAGATTGTGTGCCTCGGTGGACCTAGGAATCCATGCTGATGAATTGCAAGATATACGATAAAGCCAGGAGGTGGGTTTTCTCTCCGTTGGGCCTAGTGATTTTAGGATGGAATGCATGGTAAAGCCTAGAGAGTATGTCTCAATGTAGGGCCTAGTGATCCCTGGATTAGAATGCGGATGCACAGTAAAGCCTAAGAGATTAGGAGGCACTCAAATTCCTCATGGTGTAGGCTGAGAACTCCTATGGCATCCATATTGATTGGTGTTTTTGATGTGTTATATGAGTCCCACATTCATGCCTAGAATATGGCACAGGGGTGATTGGCTGAAGAGCAACTTGGCTCATCCAATCTATGGTCGGGTGGAACGTGGTAGTCCCATCACCGATTGGTTCATTGCATTTATTAATGGGAAATTAATTCCTTTGATTTTCATGTGCAAATGTATTGAAATATATATGGATTCTGATGGCTGATATGTGCATTTTATTTTTGTTCCTATTATGCTGGTTATATGTACATTTTATCGCAGCAGTTGCATTTGGCTCTCAGCATGTTTTTACTTGTGTTTGAATGGATATTGTATTTATGACCCAATAAGTGATAAGGTAGCAAAAGACATGAGGAAACAATGGTTCATGGCAATTCTCAGATAAGTATGAGATCCCTACACTTAATTATGTTGTTTACACCTATAGGTTACATGTTGATGATATGTTTGAAAAAATGCCTATCATGGCTAGTAGGGGCATGGTTATGATTTTGTTCATATTATTGCTTTTGTACCCTTGTTACCTTGTATCCTTACCAATTCTAAATGATCATTCCATTCCAGGCAGGGTCTCGGGCTTTAGGCCGAAAAAAGTGGCTCAAATCCCAGAATACTAGCAATAGTGCTAAGACTAACTCACCTAGGTAGTGTCCGGGAAGCATTATAAAGCACTTGGGCAGTGTCTGGGGAGTGTTAGTCATGAAACTAACTCGCCTGGGTAATGTCTAGGGAGCGTTACCCTGCCCTAAGTCTCTCAAACAATAGTAGGACCTAGGGACGGGCAGTCTGAGTGGCTGACTTGTCTTTTGAAGGTTATTTGGATGATGTTGGATGTCTGTATGTGATGTTCTGTCAATTCCATTTCCTTAAATTCTCCAAGGAGGTTTAATCTTATCATAGTGACCTCTCGTCGCATGTTTACCCCAGTTGGCCAGTTGCTTGGGTAGATGTGGGAGGAGGGTGTTACATGCACCTTGTGCTAAGTCATGGATATGGAAATACAAGATCTAATATGTTATTCACCTACCACCCAATTTCTCTGCCTATTCTTTGGATGCCCAGATGTCCTTATGCCTCAAGACTCCAAAAACATGGAAAAATGGTAAATTTCTTGATCTAATGGATCAGTAAAGTGCTAAAAAATGAAAGTGTTCAAAAGTTGTCAAATATGGTGCCAAAATGTAAAGATTACCATCCTGAATCCAACACAACTTGAATCACTCAAAACCAACATCGTATGCTCAAGATATCACGTTTTGATCCTTTTCCTAAATAAGTAAAATATTTGCAGGTTGCTGACAAGACTGCTAACTGGCCAGTCTGTATAGCTAAGTCAATAGGCTAAATGGGTGTACCATAAGGTCAATAAGATGATGAAAAGTGGCCTCCTCTAGTTTAGGCATTTGGGATAATTCTGATTGGTTAATGGGCTTTTATTGTGGTCTAATGGAAGGGTGCCATGTGGCACCCTTGTGGAAATTTAAAATTTTGGCAAGGCTGGACAGAGGCCTGGGCAAATTGAATCCCCAACCTTAAGGTTTACAACACAACACTCTACTGTTATGCCCTTGGTGGTTCTTAATAGCCATGGAAAAAAATTATATTTGAACTTTAACGCAATGCATGTTTGGGGAAGGGGCTAAGCCCCTAGCCCTTAGTCACCTGACACCCCACACAACTGTGAGAGTTGAGACTTGAGGGCTTGGGGCTTAGCCCTAACCGATGGCCACAAAACACTACACCAGAACATGAGCATGAGAACTCGACGCTAATAGATGAGAGGGGTTAGGTTAGAGCCGTAGCCGTAAGTCATGTGGTGTGCACATGACTCCTGGCATAGTGAGCAAGAGTTAAGGAACAAGTGTGGAAGATAGGGAGGCTAACCCCAGGTTTTAAGGAAAAATGGAACTGTGGCAAAAGAACCAGACGTGCTAGTCCGACAGGGATGGGCGGTTAGGCCAACCCCAGGCCTCATGGGAATTAATATGACCATGCGTGGGGTAGAGAATTCAATGCTTAGGCGTTATTGGATGATTGAATCTCTGACAATTTAGACCCAAAACATTGCAAATCCCATCGATTCTTGGTGAATTTGGTGCTTGACGGTCTCAAGTATGGTGGAAAATTTAGGATTGTTAGACAAAATGGCCAGTTGTAGAGTAGTTAGTAGCAAAACTTCTCTGAGCCATAAATTTGTGAGTTTTTGGCCAATTTGAGCCCAACAAGAGCCCAACTTGGGGTTTTTGGCATTGGGCTAATTTATTGACTAAATTAACACAAGTATTTAATTATCAATCCGGGTTTGTAAAACTTGGAGGCAAATCCAATGTATATGGACATCATATATAATCAAGTTTAGAAGATAAAATTTGAAGATTTAAAGAAGTGCATATTACAAATATAAACCTATTTTAACAATTTCTAATTCATTTGTGTAATATATGAGGGAAGAGGCTCCTAACTTAGGAGAACTAGGTTGTCCTTCCCTACAATACTACTTTCATGAAGGTAAATCTAAGAGCACTAATTAACAATGGTTTATGATGCATAAGATGTAAAAGAAGAGGCTCTTAACTAAGGAGGTCCAAATTGTCCTTCTTCACAATCCTACCATATCACAATCACCATTGCTTCAAACCAGAAATGCATAAATAACTTCAAATGAGAAATGGAGAATGAAATTCAGTTTTAGTTCAAGATCAAATAGAAGGGGAATTTAACTTAAATTCCTTTGTGTCCCTTCATATGTAGATTAGAATTAATCCAATATTCATTCAGCAATCATCACACATCTAAATACATTTGAAACAAAACCTAGTCTATGAAAACTATGAAGATTGAACCAAGAAGTGTACTTAGCTTGGTGTGGGGACCCTCCACCCTTGCCTTGCACACTTGAAGAAATCTCAGCTACAACAACTTCAGTAAATCAACCTAGCATGAACAACAATTTGGAATGAAACAAGTTCTTCAAATTAGCTCCCAAATACAAAAGTTACATATAAATATTACAAAAGCCATCAAAGTCTTGGCTTTAAATAGAAGTTTAATGAAACAAATTGATCTATATTATCTCTTAACACTCATATCTACTCATATCCACCTATCTAAGTCGAACTCATCTAATTCATCCCAAGAAATATGGTCAATCCCATAAAATCTCAAAACTGCCCTATTTCCTAGGGATTGTCTGGTGACTAGTCATGTTTGACCAGCTTTGACCAGGCCTAATAAAGCTTGTTCTGACCGAACCAAGTGGAGTTAGCTTAGTCCTAGTTCCCAAGCTATCCATCTATGCATCAAAATCGAGCCAAAGTGTCCTGCAAACATGTCATCCACATAACTATTACGAGAATTCCTGAGTCAGTCTAAAATTGCACTTGAAACTCAATTTTCACAAAAAATTCTAGAAATTGCAAAATTAAAATTAAACACCTGAATATGCATAAAATACATCAAAATGAGATGGATGTGATGGAAAATGGGTGGAAAATATAAGGATTAAGTAGGTTTCCCTAAGCAAAAATAGACCAAAACTCAGGGCCAACATCTCCCCCTTACTGATCTTCAAACATGTCCTCATGCTTGTCTTTGTCTCATTGATCTTCTGCCTCTGTATGCTGACCTCCTGCTGATGTACCTATGGCTGATGTACTTGTGTCCTTGTCTCTTGAAGATGAAGCTACATGTAAAAAGGATATCTATGCTTTCATGTACTTCTTCTCTTTTCTTGTGGATGACATTCTTTACCAATATATTGTTCTGGATGAGTGGCTTTAGAGAAGACAGTAAATAAAACTTGAATTTTGCAACACATTCCGACACAGGATTCATGTCCCTCTCAAATCAACAATTTTACTCAAAGGATCCAATATCTAGTTGCCCTTACATCTCAGTAAAAGAAGCAAATTTTTTTATGTTTAGGCATTCGCTTTCAATTTAGCTATTGGTTTACCCATGCAATCTGCAAAATAGGGGTTGAAAGAACCATAAAAATATCTCAAATAGAAATGAATTTGAGAAAATTGTTTGCGCGGAGTATAATTAGGCTCATTCTGAAGAAAACCCATGTTTTCATTTTTCAAATTTCATGTTATTTTACTCAGAAAAAGGCAACAAAAAATAGTGGCTTTCAAAAATCGAAATGCCTTTCTGGGACTGAATAAAATTTCATGATCCTTAGATTTGAAATCAATTGAAATCAAATTATTGAAATGAACAATTTTCCCAAATCTGAATAATCATTTTCAAATTCACCTTCTACACCTTCTCAAAAATTGAAAGCTGGATATTTACTCAAGGTAACCATTGCATGCAACATAACCACTCATTCATTCACTACCTTTTGAGTAATTGATTTTTGGAAAATGAAAATCATCCTACAAGGCAATCATAATTATGCTCAGCTACATAATATTCCCCAAAAATCGAAATCTAGAAAATAAAAGGCAGTAGTCTATAACGCGACTTTTTGAAAGCCTTTCCGGCGGATTTTTCCAGTCAAAATCCGGCAGAAATTCAATGGAATCCCAAGTTTGATAGCTAGTTTCTGCACAATCAATGGCTCCCAGGGGTTTTTCAGGGCGCTGAATCCAAATATGCAGTTAAAAAACCATTTTAACTGCTAAAAATCAAGATTTAACCTCATTTCTTCCACCGGATTCCGTCACCGGAATCTCCAAAAAGTCACATTATAGACAACTCCAAATAAAAGTCATTCTTCTCTGCCTTCAATTTCTGTGTCTTGCCAAAATTCATCAAAAATCCCCTCTCCGTTTCGAATTTTTTTCACTGTGCCCATACATGGATGAAATGCATTTTGCCCACTATGTGTAAAAAGAAAGAAGGAAAAATTCTGTTCTCTGTATAAATCTTTATGCAAGCCTAATCTTCAACATATCAATCGACATATGACAATTTTCCATTCACTGTTCCGATGACCAATATAAACCGTTGCATTGTTTATACAATCGTCATATGCCATTTCATTGCTCCATGACCTATATACACCACTGCACTGTTTAATTCAATCAAAATATGACAATCAATTGCACCTACTACAATGTCCATCGGCATCTAATGGAGATAATTCCTTCTTTTCCATAGGCAATGGCTACAACCCCAACCAATGTAGTGAGTGCCACACTGACACAAATAAACCAAAATCTTAGAAATTCCATTGTGAGTATTTAGGGACTCCAACAAAGTATTGAAGTTTTCCCTTCAAAACTATTTTTATTTATAGTGTGAATGTATGGATCAAAGCTGAAATCCATCAAAAAATATCCAATATCCAAATGAGGCTTGAGGCCATGGATTCTACAAATTTATTGAAAACCGTTAGCAAATATGAACGCAAATCTTTAAACATCAGCCTGCACTCTGTTTTTAAAGACCCATTCCTTTCATGCATCAAACTGAAACACGACTGTTTGATCATAAAACACATGGACAGGTGTAGACTTTGGCTCAGCAAACTACATGTTTTCAAAAATTCACTCAAACGTTTCATTCATTACTTGAAGATGCAACAAAACCGTAATAAACATTTTATTGCGTGGAGAACCAGAATCACAGCTAACAACTCATTCCTCGTGCATTATTTGTGCAAGCAAACTTCACTGTGCAATTAATCTGAAGATGTCATCATGTAAGCACTCAACTTTACTATGCAAACACTCTGTTTTATCTAATAAACTTGGTGATTACATGGAGAATTTAAATCGGTTACCTGGCTGTGATGAACTGTAGTGATTTCCTCTACAACGTAGCTCAATTAACCTGCGTTCCTCCTCATACTACGAATATTCTGGAATTTGCTGGCTTATCGTGTAAGCAAGACAATTTCAATTTAAAATCTTCTCTCGGCATTTCAAAACAATAAAGCAGTTTGTGGCAGTGTATATCTTATGGTGACAAATTTTTAATTGAAGTTATACTATAAAATTCTGAAATTGTCCGTGTAATCCTCTAACCGTTGATGATTTTACGAGATTAACTCTTACAGGTGGCAAAGGATTTTAATGTCAACAAATAGCAAATGATTCTGGAACTAATGTCTCAGATGACACATTTAAATTAAACCTGAAGTTTGAGTTTTAATTTAATTTCTGAGGGACCGATGCTTACCTTCACTGGGATTTATCTGCGTGATTCAAGGAATTCTCTACAAAAATTATGGCTTGGCATTATCTCCATTAATTTACCTACTTATCTCTCCACGGTCTTAGCCATTTTTATCATCCGCTGTCAAAACGTTTTGCTTCTCACATCTATCGTCTTGCCTGAGCCTCAAACCACTGCGATGGGAACAAACTTACGGTTCTGAGCATCCACAATGGCAGAGCTCTTTGCTATTAATACACACAGGGTTTATTTCTGCTTGTTTCAAAACGTTTTTACAATTGACTGTAGCTGTACAAGGTTTTTTTACCAAAACGGTTTGACCATTCCATTGTTTAGTTGCTGTCTTTTGACCATTATACCGTGCACAGACCATTAAGATTTGTTGCATATCAAATCACCATACCTTTGACTGTTGTATATTTTATTTGTTTTGATTTCCACATTGTTGCAGGAATCATGGTACTTTTGCCATTACCTATGACTATTTTGCATTCATCGTTTAAGTTTGCATTGTGTTTACCACCATATGAACCATGCACTCATAAATCAATTCGATTTAATGGCTTCCATAATGTGCATGTTTGCTATTCAATGTATTTCCTTAAGTCTGCTATGATAATAGCCTTACCCCATCATATTACCATATACTTGCCACCGTATTGTATTGCATGCATATATTACTAATAGCATTTCTTCTTATGCACCATGATAAGGTTTAAAGGCTTTGCAATATGTGCATCTCTTATATCTCCTATGTTGTTTTAACATATCGTTTTAATTTTAAAATGACTGTTCAGGTCATATTTAAAATTATTTCCATGATGCTAATTGCTTGGTTTGTTTGTGCAGGTTTCATTGCATCTTTTAATCTATTTTTGCTTGAAGGAAAAATGCTTAAGATTATATACTTAGGGTTAGGGTTATTAAAGTTATGAAGTGAATATGAAATATATGAAGGGAATGTAGAATATAAGGATAATGGCATATTAGGGTTATGGAATGAAAAATATGTACATATGTACATTGGATTAGGTATAGGGTAAATGTAGTAGGATGGACATAGACTAATGGGTATAGAATGAGGAAAATGTGATGAATATAAAATATGCATTCAGGTACTAAATCAATTTTAACAACGTCTAAAAATTTCTACAAAAATTTGAATTTACAAGAGCAAAATTTTGTACTTACTATTCTTGTACTTCCCTGTAGTATTGGATGAATGCTGCTGTTCTTTAACAATATTAGACGAAGTTGTCGTGATTGAATATCATAGATAGATAGAAACATAGAATTTATTTTTGCCTTCTGTTCTAGCATTCTTCATTGATTATGGTCCATTGATTGTTGATGTCATTTCAGGTCCCTCTGCAATTGGTTCATGATAACTTAGGTCCCCTCTGTCATGTACATTTTGATGCAATATATACATGTTTTTGCTAACATTTCAAGTCCCTTTGCAATTGATTTCAAACATATTTCAGGTCCCAACTGCCAACAATACAAGTTCCGCCGTCAATTCAGCTGCATAACTAAGTTTCTTTTTGCGAACCTTCCCCCCGTGCTTATGGGAAGACTTGTCCTCAAGTCTTGTTTATTTTGGAGGATGATTCCTGCAAACTCAAACTGAAGAAATGGTAAAACAAAGTAGAGAATTCATATTGGCCAAACAAGTTGGTTTTCCAATATGAATTCGAGTTTGTATTGTGCCACTTTCGTGGATTTTCACAACCAAACTCCTTTATTATTTTTGATCTTTTTCCATTTTTTCTTTTTCTAGATGGAGGTGGGGTGTAATGGAGTAGGGAAGTATGAAAGCTTATGAAAATAGGTTATATTGAAGTCATGATGTAGTAGTAAATCTGGACTTCAACATGCATGGTCGCGGAGCTTCACATACAGTATGGATGATGGATCAAATCATGAACAATATGAATTCAATATGAAATGCTTCTTTGAAGATTGATGTGACTTGACATGGTATTGAACTTGGCTGCTTCTTCTAATGATTAGCGTCATGTCTTTTTGCCTTGATCTCGATCATGTTGTAGGGTTTGTTGGTGTTGTTGGTCAACATCTAAGAGCAAGCTTCAAGAGTTTGAGTTTCATTGGATGAACTCAACATCAAGTGCATCTTCACTTTTCTTTGACTTGAACATTTGTATTCATATTCTGAAATATGAATTTGACTTGGAAAATTACTTCATCCATGGAGTTCACTCCTTCATTCTTCCTATGACCTGCAAAAACATAGCACTTGCCTGCAATACACCATTAGATGATGGAGGAAGAGAGGTGTACAATCTCTCTTCTTCCAATAAACATGTAAATCATTATAAGCATTTCTTAGAAAACAAGTCCAAATATGATAGACAAACATAATGTATTTATTTACCCTTTTGAGAAATGGTGGCCAGCCTAGACCTCCTAGCAGTATTTTTTTACAAAATATTTGTTTGATATCCTATTAAGGTGATTCCAAAGCCAAGTTGAAGTGAATTCATATGGCTACCTCCTGTATAAACATGTTTTCAAAATGACTTAAAATGATATGGTAAAAATTATAAGGAGTGCCATGTTTGATAGAGTTGCTTGTTAATTTTTAACTAGACCAACAATCACTATTTGAAGTGTAACTTCTTCGATAAAGATCCGATCAATGTAATTCCACTTGGAAATTAAAGTAGATTCATTTTTGTATTTCCAGTAGAAACAGGTTTTAAAAATTCTTAGGCTTGATATCACAAAATTGGTGATGAACAGACCTAGGAGGCAGAGTTTTACTATATTGTTTTGAAGACATGCAGCCACTAAATGTGGCGTAACGTTTTCCTTTCACCTCCAAATGGGATGATTCAAATTGTGTCTTAAACTAGACTTGAATATATATCTCCCATATAAAAATGTTTGGAAAAGGAGATGGTTTGGTATTTCAAATATGCCAATGAACACTCAAGACTTAGAATTGTCGCTATGCAGATATTTCGACAAGCAGTTAGTATTTCAAGAATACCTGTTTCATATGATACCTGATTGAAGTGATTCAAATTGATTTGGAAACTAGATTCCAAGGGCTATCTTCCCTATGAATTTCAGATAAAAAGGTTTCCATTAGACACCTCAAATATAAGCTGTACTAACCCTGTTCTCAACATTTCACTTGAGACCTAGTTTTGATTTTGATCACATTTTTAGTTGTGATATAAATTGAGAACTTCAAAATGGATTCCAAAACTAGATTTCAAGAGATATGTAAAAAAACAACATGATTTCAAAATAATCCTATATGGTTACCCAAAATAGGCTTGCTCTTACTACATTTTGCCATGTAGTCCTTCAAATGAATATTGAACAATGATTTGAAGAAATAGTTTGAAACAAATTTATTATGGAAGTCTTATTGTGAATTCATTCTACTTGTTTATTTAATCTACTCTATCCTATTCTATTTTAGAAAAATAATTCATTCTCTCAAGCATAAGAGAATTTCCAGTGCATCCATTTTCGTAACAAGATCATAAGTAAACTCATATCCAAATTTGAAAAATATACTTTAATGAATGTTTGGACGTGAAAATTTATTTGATCATAAAGATTTGATGAGAAATAATGTTGAAGAATGGAGTAGTGTTGTAACATATTCTTTAACATCATCTTTTAGATCTTGTTGTGCAAATGGATTTTGTAGTTATTTTTTGTGATTTTATGTTTTCGTTGGGGGGTTTTGTTTTAGGAACCTAATTTTAGGATCTCTATTTCTAGGCATAAAGAAACATAACTAAGAGAAATGTATACTAGCTAAATTTTTAGTGTTTTTGTTTATCTTCTATTTGACTATGCTGATAATTACCTCCCCGACAACGACGCCAAAACGTTGGGCTAATTTATTGACTAAATTAACACAAGTATTTAATTATCAATCCGGGTTTGTAAAACTTGGAGGCAAATCCACTGTATATGGACATCAGATATAATCAAGTTTAGAAGATAAAATTTGAAGATCTAACGAAGTGCATATTACAAATATAAACCTATTTTAACAATTTCTAATTCATTTATGTAACATATGAGGGAAGAGGCTCCTAACTTAGGAGAACCAGGTTGTCCTTCCCTACAATACTACTTTCATGAAGATAAATCTAAGAGCACTAATTAACAATGGTTTATGATGCAGAAGATGTAAAAGAAGAGGCTCCTAACTAAGGAGGTCCAAATTGTCCTTCTTCACAATCCTACCATATCACAATTACCATTGCTTCAAACCAGAAATGCATAAATAACTTCAAATGAGAAATGGAGAATGAAATTCAATTTTAGTTCAAGATCAAATAGAAGGGGAATTTAACTTAAATTCCTTTGTGTCCCTTCATATGTAGATTAGAATTAAACCAATATTCATTCAGCAATTATCACACATCTAAATACATTTGAAACAAAAACTAGTCTATGAAAACTATGAAGATTGAACCAAGAAGTGTACTTAGCTTGGTGTGGGGGCCCTCCACCATTGCCTTGCACACTTGAAGAAATATTAGTTACAACAACTTCAGTAAATCAACCAAGCATGAACAACAATTTGGAATGAAACAAGTTCTTCAAATTAGCTCCCAACTCCAATTATACAAAAGTTACATACAAATTACATTACAAAAGCCATCAAAGTCTTGGATTTAAATAGATGTTCAATGAAACAAACTGATCTATATTATCTCTTAACACTCATATCTACTCATATCCACCTATCTAAGTTGAACTCATCCAATTCATCCCAAGAAATATGGTCAATCCCATAAAATCTCAAAACTGCCCTATTTCCTAGGGATTTTCTGGTGACTAGTCATGTTTGACCAGCCTTGACCGGACCTAATAAAGCTTGTTCTGGCCGAACCAAGTGGATTTAGCTTAGTCCTAGTTCCCAAGCTATCCATCCATGAATCAAACTCAAGCCCAAGTGTCCTGCAAACATGTCATCCACATAGCTATTATGCGAATTTCTGATTCGTTCCAAAATTGCACTTGAAACTCAATTTTCATAAAAACTTCTAGAAATTGCAAAATTAAAATTAAACACCTGAATATGCATAAAATACATCAAAATGAGATGGATGTGATGGAAAATGGATGGGAAATATAAGGATTAAGTAGTTTTCCTTAAGCAAAAATAGACCAAAACTGAGGGCCAACGTTTGGGTCTTTTGAAGCCATTGGAGACATCATTTTTACATTTTAATAATTTTTAATCCATGAATCAAATATTTGAGCACTTAATGAAAGAGGCCCAACATTGGAAGTTGGACCAGGAGATGTAGCTTAGGAGGGGTAAACTCCTTTATCATTTAGCTGTCTTGTGTTGCTATGTATGGTCTATTTGTCTCTGATTTTATGTTGCAAACTGAGTTTAAAAACCATAAATTTATGTACTTTTGCAAATTGATAAATTTCCTAAAAGGCATAAAAATTCACTTGCAAGTTTTCCATAAACCTCCAAGTTTGTAATACAGATCAATTTGGTATCAAAGTTCAAGGTTATTTTGAAGGTTTGATTTTGTTTGCAAGTGTTTTTTGATGCTTACAATGTTGAAGCTCAAATGAGGAGGAGTGCTTGAAGAGCCAAATCCTCAAGTGGGTTCAAGGAATCCACACATACCTCAAGCTTCACTAGTCATGGCACATGAAGAAGTACATGAGATGTTGTCTAAGGATGAGAGAAATTTTAGAAATTTTGTTTTTGAAATGTCTGAAATGGTGAAAGTTCTATTTGAAGAGAGAAACACATGGTTGCAAGGAGAGAGCTCAGATCCTCCAAAAGGTAATGGAAGAAATGGTGACAAACCACCACCACCACCTCCACCTTTTCCTTCACCTCCATCTTCACCCTAATCTTCTTCTACTTCAACCCCTTCACATACTCCTCCAAGAAGTACAAAAGGACATGTTCAAACACCTTTGTTAAAGCTTTATGTCAAATTTGAATTTCCTATGTACAATGGGGAAGTAAATGCTGAGAAATTGAATAATTAGGTTCGTCACCTTGAAGTCTATTGCAGGATTCAACAAATTGATGATGATTTCACTAAAATCCAACTTTCTTCTCTTCACTTGGAAAGTGCAGCTCTCATATGGTGGGAGGCTAAAATCCAAGAGGATTTAAAGAAAATAGGTAAGATAATTTCTTCTTGGAATGATTTCATAACTGCATTAAGTTGAAAATTTTACCCATTAGCTTATATGCAGAAAGAAATAATGGACTTGAAAAATTTTAGACAAGCAAAAGGTACGAGTGTTCAAAGTTAAACCCAAGATTTTAGAAGAATAACTCTCACTTTGGGTGTAGATTTATCCTCTCAAGACACTCTCCTTAAACACATAGGTGGCTTACATAGTTACTTGAGGCATACAATTCTTATGCTTAACCCTACAAAGCTAGATGAAGTATGTGTACAAGCTACACATTTAGAAGCAAGAGGGAAGAATGTTTTTGAAGATATTAGCGAGAAGGCATTTAATTATGGAGACAAAGGAAAGGGGAAGTTTAAAGGAAAATAAAAAAATAATGATACCATCAAGAAAAAGGGAGACATGCTTAGCTGTAAACATTGTTCAAGAAAATGCCATGATGAAGACCATTGTTGGAAACTTCATCTAGAAATGAGACCAAAGAAGGAGAAAGAAAAGAATCTTGCAACAACTCAACAAGACCTAGGATTTGATTTTAGAGAAGAGACCAAAATAATAGCCATGGGATTGAAAGGTAAGGATTCTATTGCAAGTACTGGTTCTTCTAGCAAGCCCATTGAAACTCAAAATGAAAAAGAAAGAACCGAGCTTTTCCATATTAGAGTCATCTCAAAACATAAAAAAGTAGATACTTTTTTTGATACTAGATCCCAAGCCAACCTTATTTCATAAGCCATTGTCAAGAAACTAAACTTAGAAACTATTCCTCATCCTAAACCTTATCCTTTGGGTTGGGTATGTGACAATGCCAAATTGTAAGTGACAAGAAATGCAAACTGAAATTTTCCATCACAACAGACTTTATTGATGAGGTAGAGCTTGATTTTATTCCACTAGACATATGTGGTATTGTTTTGGGAAGTCCATACTTATATGATAGGAAATCCATATTTTATCGCCAAGAGAACAAGCATCATTTGTTTAAATATGGGATTGAGTATATTGTTAGAGCACATCGCAAGAAAATGAATTTGTCTCTTGTGAATACTGGACAAATGAAGATGCTTGTAAATGCTAGTCAAAATTTTTTCATTATTAATGATCAAACAAAAAGATGTTGAGGAATTTGAAGCTTTCCAAGGATGTGATGTAAAACTCAAACATGATTTAGTTGAGGTTGTTAACATATGTGATAAGATGTTTCAGGAGTCTGGCGTGTTTCCTCTTAAAAGAGGAAAACAACATGAAGTTCAATTGCAGCAGGATGCATCACTTTTGAACTTTGGTATAAATAAGATGCACTGTTAGAGAATGCAGGGATCAAGAAGCAGATGCAACAACTACTTGAAAAAGGGGTCATTGGGTCTAGTAGATCTCCTTGTGGGTCTCCTAATGTCTTGGTTTCGAAGAAGGATGGTACATGGAGATGGTGATCACGGTGTGTGGATTTTGGAGCTTTGAACAAAATCACAATAAAGAATCGTTATCTTATTCCTCACATTCATGTCTTGTTAAATCAATTGAAGGATGTTGTTTACTTCACTAAGTTGAACTTGTGAAGTGGTTACCATCAAATAATACTTGCGGAAGGTGATTCATGGAAAACCTCTTTCAAGACAAAGATAGCTTCATTGCATGATTTGTCAAGGGTGAAACATGTCTCTCAATGGAGAGACAAGTAAGACAAAGCCTTCAATGCATTGAAAGGTAAAATCAATACAACATCAATTTTTGTGTTAGATCTTAATCAACCATTACAAATTCAGTTGGTGAATTAGATGGTACAAGAATATTTGGCAAAGAGTCAAGCCAAGTATAAGACTAGACATGATAAGTATCGTGTTGACCACATATTCCAATTTGGAGATGAAGTAAGGCTATGTATCAACAAATAAAATCTTTAAGGTGAAGAGAAATTGAGATTATATGAGCCTCCTTTGATTGAAGATCAATGAGAGAATTTTTAGATTCCTACAATTGAAGATTTCTCTCCTAAATATCTTGAAGAATTGCAACAAGATACTATCCTTGACAAAAAAATAAGAACTTCAAGAAGAGGGAACATGGAGTACCTTTGTGTGGGGCTCAAAGGAAAAAATCCAAGCAAGGAAAGATGTATTGAGATTGGAAGGGTGAGGGAGAAAAATAGCCTTTTGGAGGTCTAAAAGTTTCCAGTGGGGAGGAGTGATCCAGTGGATCAATTAAGTGCTAAAAAATGAAAGTGTTCAAAAGTGCTTGAATCTGGTACAAAAGCATATATCTCATGCCCTGAATCTAACACAATGTGAATCGCTCAAATCCGACATTGTATGCTCAAGATATCATGTTCTGATTATTTTCCCAAACATGTAAAAATTTTGCAGGTTGCTGACATGACTGCTGACTGGGTAATTCATATAACGAAGTCAACAGGCTAATTGGGTATACCATCGGGCCAATCAGGTGATGAAAAGTGGCCTCCTCTGGTTTAGGCACATAGTAAAATTCTTATTTCTAAGTTCTTTTCATTCCACGAAGAACATCACACCAAGAAATATTGTTTGGACTGGAAGCGAGTTGCAAGCTCTATATACAGTCATACATTCGATGGAAAAAACAATAAACAGGAGTAGTCAAAAGACATTAATAATGATGAAGGTATGGAACCTGATGAAGCAACAAGTTCTGGGCATGTGGTGAATGCATATCAGTGCTTGCGAGAAATGCCGAGACGAACACCGGGAAGTAACCCCAAAGAAAAATGACCGTTACAATCTTAGGAGTAAAGGGGACACCCTTAAACTTGGGGAAGTACAAGAAAATATGAGACTACTATTGAGGAAGGCTGAACCACCAGCCGCCCCAAAGTAGTAAACACAAAACAAGTTCGGGTATACAATGATGAATAAGAGTACGTCCATGAGCAGTAAACTGTAGAACACTCCACTAGTGAACACGAACATCAGTTCTACCTCGGACACCTCGATAAGTCTACCACATTTGGAGTACAACATTGTAGATGGCATGAAGAAAATTAGAGCGAACATCAGTTTGTTCGAGTTAGCTAAGATCTAGAGTCAGGAGATATCCTACTGCATGCATTGGGAAAAACAACAAATGACAACAAAACCTCTACCAGCAAGGGAGCAAGCACACCTCCTGGATCACTTTCTACTATGCTTAACACACTCTGGATGGAAGAAGTGGACTCAAGTTGCTATCCATTCCTACAATCATTTGAAATTTTTAATTGCAATTTTCACAACTACTTGGTTGATTCTGGCGTGGAAAATAACTTCATGCCGCTCTCCATTTCTAAAAATATCAATGCACAATGGAGTGAGACATCTGCATGAATCATTCAACTTGATCAAACATTGGTACCAGTCATTGGTGAACTTTGAGACGTGATCATCCGACTATCTCATGACGGTCAAGCCAACCATTACATAAACATTATCGTTGTGACATACCAGAAGCATACGGTCTACTACTCAACAGAGATGGGTCCAACAAGCTGAACGAATATTTTTCTATCAAATTTGGGTGTTATCCGAGAGGTATATGAAGCACAATGTCACTCCCCTTAACAAAAAGAATGAACTTTTGGCCTTCGCAAAAGTTATGTTTGGAAACTGCCTCTTGGAAACAACGTTGGGGCATTATCCTGCATGGCCAGCTCCAACCCCACTGGACACGCAGTTAGGATTCCTTCCTTTCCCAACTGATGGTAATGAAACATGTAGAATACATTGTACTAGTAGTAGCAGTAGAAGTAGCAAAAATAGTAGCGACATTACAAGCATGTCAAACGGTTCGTGTATAGACAAGTTGTGGACCATGTACTTTGATGGATCAAAGACACCAGACAACTTAGGAGCCATGTGTGCCTTGATTGACCCATACAATAGGAAGCATCTAGTTTCAAGTTGCTTGGAGTTCAAGTGCATGAACAAAGTTGTTGAGTATGAAGCACTCGTGTTGGATTTGCCAAAATCCATCAGCCTCAACGCAGTTTCGCTAAAAGTGGTAGGTGATTTAGAGATAGTGGTACGATAGGTACATAACACCATTCACTGTTTTTCACTGCATCTCAAAAGTTACCAGCAAGAGGTATGGTGACTAATCTCTAACTTCCAAGCATTTAACATCATTTCTGTACCACGTACGTGTAATGAAACTACCAATGCTCTGGAAAACGCAATTTCAAGAATGTCACTGATTAGGGATATATTTAGTATTGAAATTTTGTACAATCCATCCATCCCATATAACATAACTAATTTACGCTTGTTTAATGATGATCAATAGGTACTGCATTTCATGGCCAATGCTGATTTCTTCAAAGATGCAACGATAGATGATGATGAGCACGAGTGCTCTTTGCAAGCAGAAGATGGTAACGAGAAAGGCCACCTTATCACAAAAGGTGTGGCAAAATTAGAAAAGCTTTATGACTTGCAAGAACATTCTCAAGGGTTGAGGAATCGAAAGACCCAAAGTTCCACCATGATGCATGAACTGATCAACCTAAGAACATAACAAGATCCAAAGTTCATCAATCTTGGTACATATTGCACACATCAAGAATGGAAAGCCTTTGTTTGCTTGTTCAAACAATACAAAGATGTGTTCGTGTGGACGTATGATGATCTAAAAACCTATGACATGCGGATCATCCAACACATCATTCTAATCAAAGAAGGGGTCAAGCCATATCAATAGAAGCTGAGAAAAGTACATTCATCACTTGAACCCCTCATACAGAAAGAGCTGACCAAGCTGTTGGATGCACGGATCATATACAAAGTTTGTCATTCCATGTGGGTTTCAAGCCTTGTTCCTTTAGCAAGAAGTTTGGGGAAATCCACTTGTATGTTGATTTTCGGAGTGTGACCACACCTTGGACAAAGACAACTACCTCGTGCTGTCTATGGACCACATTCTGAAAATAGTATTTGGGGCATAGGTGTTTTCCCTTCTTGATGTTTTTTCAGGATATAATCAAGTTCTGGTAGCAGAACCTGAGAGACTTAAGACTACCTTTCATACCAAGTGGGGTATGTTCGCTTACAGATGAATTTTGTTTGGGCTTGTAAATGCAGGCGCAACCTTTCAACTTGCCATGGACATTACTTTTCACGGACTCATCGGACATAGCGTAGTGGTATACATTGATGACGTGAACGTGTTCTCAAGAAGACGTGAGGACCACATATGTAACCTGAAGAATTTTTTTTAGCGATGTCAGAGATACGGGATTTCCTTGAATCCCAAAAAGAGCGTATTCACAGTGTTTGAGGGGAACATTATTATACACATTGTTTCCAAAAGCGGGATCAAGGTGGATCTGGACTGGGTCTAGACTATTACATAGATCCCTCAGCCAACCAACAAGAAAGCTATGCAGTCCTTCTTGGGCAAGATAAACTTCATCTGGAAGTTCATCTCTGACTATGCGCAGATAGTCAAGCCCATGCAAGACATGATCAAGAAAGATGCAGTCTATAGCTGGGGCAAGAGGGAAAAGTTTGCATTCACCCAGATCAAGTAGGCTATTGTAGAAGCACCTGCACTTGAAAACCCATACTTCAAGAAGGATTTCCTGCTATACACCTTCGCCTCTGATAATTTGCTTGTTGCAGTACTCACTCAAAAGGACGAGATGAATGATGAATGCCCAATCTCCTTCATGAGTGCAAGAATGTAAGGACCAGAACTCAACTACCCTGCTGTTGACAAGTAAGCATATGTAGTTTACAAGTTGGTGAAGGCCCTACTTGTTGAAGAACTACTGCATAGTCTTCGTCCCTCACCCAACAGTCCATACATTTCTTGTACAACAAGAACTAGCTGAATGATGTGCGAATTGGATGACAAGCTTGCAAGAGTATGATCTTGAAATCAAGCTAGTTCACACAATCAAAGGACATGGGCTTTACAGACTTACAACTGAAGCATTACATGCTCCGGAGAGTGAAGAAGAGCTCATTGTATGGGAGTAGGAAATCGAGATCTATGATATAAGGCAAGCAAAACCCACTGAGGATGAAGCTACTTGGTACACAGATGTGCGCCTCGAGCACGTCACCGTACCCTCTCACTTTTCCATTAGAAAAAAGAGGGAATTGTGCCTCAAAGCCTTAGCATATCATTCAGTGCATGGAGTTCTTTAGAGGAAGCACAACAACAAAGTTTTTCTCACGTGCCTGGAGGCACATGAATTAGAGAAGGTCTTACAAGATCTACATGATGGACCTGCAGGGTGTCACTTTTCAAGAAAAACCATTGCGCACAAAGTTATATGAGATGGTTTCTACTAGCCCACATTATTCATGGATGCACATGCTTATGCCCGTAAGTTCTTGGTCTATCAGTGATGCGCCAACAAAACACAGAGGTCAGCAGCCCACGACACCATGTTGCAGTGACCGAACCATTCCAATAGTGGGGCTTGGATATCATTGGGGAAATCTTCCCACATTCGTCAAAGAAATACCACTACATTCTAACAACAACTGATTACTTCACATGGTGGATATAATCAGTTTTGCTCAAACAAGTGAATGAACAAGAGGTCATCAACTTCCTCCAGCAAAACATCATCTCACGCTTCGATGTACTAGTATCACTTGTTTTTCATAATCAAACCTAATTTTCGTCTTTGAAACTTTATGACTTTGCATTACAGAATGGTATTATGATGAATCACTCATCCAACTACTACCCAAAAGGAAATGGTCTAGTAGAATCCACGAATAAAAACCTCATTCGCATAATCAAAAGGACTATTTTTTTTGAGCTGAACAACTAGCATACCGCTCTGACGAATGCACTATGGGATGACTGTGTAACACCCAAACCTTCTCTGAACACCTCACTGTACTTCTTGGTCTATGGTAAAGAAGCCATCCTTCCACCTAATATCTACTTTCCTACACTTCAGCTATCCCAAGAATTCCAAGGCAAGGTTTTGCCAGATAGTTCAGCGTAGGATGGATACACTCCACAAGCTTCAGGAAGAAAGCATGAAAGAAAAATGAAAATCCACACTACACCAGAACCGTATCAAGAGATGGTTTGATAAGAAGTCTGCAGGGAAAGCTAACTTTGGTGTTGGTGATTTGGTTCTGAAATGGGATAAGTCCCATGAATACAAAGGCAAGCATACGAAGTTCTAGTCCCCATGGAGTGGTCCATACATAGTCCATGAGAAGCTTGGCCCACATACGTACTGTCTGCAATCACTTGACAGGAGGATTGACAAACTTCCTGTAAATGACCGAGATCTCAAGCACTACTTCCAATAGGTCGGGCCGCAACCCGTGACATGTACATAATTTGCTTACTGGTTGTTGTTTTCATTGCTTTCTATCTTTGTTTTCATTTGGTTTCTTTTCTTACTATTTTTGTTTTCGTTTATTTGAGTTGCTTAATAACTTACTATTTTTGTTTCTAGAAATAAGTGCTACCATCTACTTCTTCTGGCTTTTGAATGAGTATGTGGCTGAGATATGAAGAGACTTGTGACACTATAGCACTTGGCTATTATTGTGTCTGTCTTCTCTATGCTTGGGTATAACCTTCAACTGATGAAGTCTTGACGAAAAATACAAGCCATATGTAAGGGAAGTTTTGCTCCAACCATGAACCTGTGTTCACGCTAGGAAGCCCCATGCTTGTACTCATCCTTCTTCTCTGTGTGTTCATGCTCATCCAACTAGTAGAAATGGACAAGAGGAAAATCTAAATGAGCAAACCTATGTCAGAGGTCTTACATGCTTCACTGAAGGAAAAACCTCTTCTACTCTCAATAAGTCAGGATCCCTCTTCTGCCCCAAAAATAACTAAGTGCCTATGCAGAGCCCTCTTGAAAAAATACGAAGGTGAAAGAAGAGAAAGGCTTCTTGCATAGTGAGGTGAAGCATGCAACTCCACCAAGGTACTGACTAGGATCATGGGCAGTGGAGAATTGTGTGTGTTCTTGTGTGACTCTGCTGGGGTACTGTCCAGGCTTGTTCACAGCAGAGCAACACCATAGATGAAAACTTGTACTATGAAAATCTTCAATTCATGAGATAAACTACCCTTCCTCAATTTGAAACACTGTAATGAAGATGAATTTTTGATTTTGTTTGACTGAGTTGGCAAAAGGTGAACCATATATGTCCATGGGGTAGGTGAGGAAGCCGAAGTAACCTACACAATGATTCAATACTACCTGAAAGACCAAGGCACTGTGCTGACAATGAACCAAAACAAAGAAGCTAGAGTTCTACTAGTACATCTGCAAGTGTTGTAGAAGTTGCAACACCCTCCAAATTTTTGGCCTGTATCTAATTTCAGAGCCTCCTTTGAGAGTTTCACTTGATGACTGCACACACTCAGGTTCACTTTGTGAGCTCGTGTGAGTCTCCGTACCCACCTTACTTGATCATTCCGCCCAAGATTTTTCATGTTGATGTTAATGTCATGCTTGAGACCATGTTCCGGTCATACTCAAGGTCTTCGCTTCGTGTGTACATGTTGCGTTTGATATGTAAAAATTTTTCGTGCTCACACACAAAGTCATATTCACTATCGTGCAAGCGTTATCATGTTCATCCAATGATCAATCACAAGCATCATGATTTTCACTTACATCGTTAGTTAGTCATGTTGAGTATATGTGTCTAGATGGTTTGAGTCGTCTCATTGTCAAGTCATGTAAGTGTGTGTTTGCAAGATCACGTATGCATCTTTCCACTCATTCACACACTTAGTCACATTGCTGAAGTTCTAACGACCTGATTCCCGTCTGCAAGCTGGACCATCACCTCGCCATCGACTCTATCGACATCACATAAAACAAGTCAGGATCACTAAGAAAGCCACTTCAAGCCACATTACCCACAAGAAAATCAATCAACCTTCATGTTGGTCAACCAGAGAGTTTGACCCGACAGCCACCCCGAGAATGACTCCCCTAAAAAATTGCGTAGAGGTTGCAGACCTTGCCCACTCCATTGACTAAGAGAATTGCATAGACAGACTGGACAGACACCTAGTGACTGTCCCTATCTCCCTCAAAAAATTGTGCAGTTTTTTCCAGCCAACCCTCTAATTAGTCAACTGACTACTCACCTAGAAAATTGTGCAGTTTTCATGAGCAAGCCCTGTATTGCCCAATAGTGTGCTCAACTCAGAAACTACACGGAGGTGATTAGTAGGTCAACCTCATAGAATCATCGTAGTTTTTCCCTCCAGCTGGTCCCGGCAACTGACTACTAATTCCCTCTAGGAATTGTGTAGTTTTTACTGGAAAGATCTAGCAGTTGACTGCCAGTTCCCTCCAGGAATTACATAGTTTTTGTTGCCTATCTGCCGACAGCTGACTGCCATCTCCCCTTAATAATTGTATAGATTTTGCTTCCAGTCCCCTCCAAGAATTGCGCAATTTTGGCTGCCAAGCTCCCACTGCCCATTCCTTCCAGAAATTACGCAAATTTTTCTTGCTCAGCCTCCCCACAACTTAGATTGTTCCTCTAAAAAACTACATAGATTTTTCCTCTAGCTGAGCCAGACCCCGTGGACAGTCACCATCGATCCAGATTGCCCATCTCCATCACCCAATGACTACTGCACAATTTTCACCAGTAGTGCCCAAAGCCTCCATCCTAGCTCACAACCTTGTGTCCTCTCCTTGTCACCTGCATCCGAAATGATCATGCATCATGGTACACTAAGAGGTTTATGGATTTGATGTTGTCTCATCATGAGTTATTGCAGATACAGGTACACAAACAAACATGACGTGATGACAGATGGGATGAACAAATGGAGCACATGTAGAAGGACATGTTTGCCAATGAATGAACAAACGATGCATGCAAAGAGATGTTCTTGTGAACGAACGATGATGCAAAGATGTGTTTGTGGATGGAAGGACGAGAAAGCATGCAAGATGTGTTCATGGATGGATGAACATATGAACATGCACTTTTCACGAACAAACAAACCTATCAAGCTTACCAACATACAAGCAAGGAGCAACGTGTGAATGCAACATCAAGCGAACCCAACAACCATCGAAGACTCCATGCATGTTTCCATACAGAGGTGAATATGTGACACACCATGACGACATCGATCACCCAACAACACTGCAACTCAACATGCACACCAACAACAACACGAATGTACCGACAATGTCATGTCGTCCACATCTCTACCGTGGGCCATACTGTCAATCAATATAATGTATCGTGGAAGTCCAAGAGACCCACTTGTTGTATGAAGAGTCATTTAAAGTCAAAAAGTCATGGAATTAAATAGTCATGAGGGTAGTCGAATAGCCACAAGGTTCAATTTCACCCTTGGCTACAAATACCCCCTCATTTGTACATGCAAGGGAATTTTTCACCTCAGCTCCTCCCACATAGCCTTGAGAGTCTATAATATTTTCTTTGAGGAGTAAGTAGTGGCTCTAATGCCCCACCCACGGGGTTAGTGATGTATGGTGTAACGATGTGTCTTGGAACTTTCGCTTAATTCAGAAGCCTGCTAACAGACCAACACGTTTTCACACATGTATTATAACTATTGTAAGACTGATCTTGAACACTTGTAATGCATGTTGCTTTAACCTGTGTTTAACACTTGAACTCATTCAATTTTTGTAATACATATATATTAATGAAAATGTGTTGTATGTGCTACTAACACTGTCTTGCCCATGTTGGTTACCTCCTTGGACATCAGACAAACCTTTCACATAAAATTGCTATAACAACCATTACACTGGCATGGATTCAACTGCTAAGTGTTGCACGTGCTATCTTCCCTTGTGTGTTGTGATTGCTGCATTCATGTGGGCTGTTCTTTTGGAAGTTGTGCACGTCCTATTGTGTTCTGTGTTCCTAATAGAGTTGGTGCTTCCTCCCAACCGACTTTGGACTCACTCCCGCCCTCTCCCTCTACAGTGAAAGAATCATTGACACAAGTACACTAGCAATCACCAGGCACATGAACCTCATTACTCGAAGACAAAGCATACAACTCTCCTATGCTGACAAGCAAGAGTTGAGGCAAATATTTAAAATAATGGAAGCCAGGCCATCATACTAGATGGGACTCCCACACCAAACTGTGTGAGGTCTAGTTGGGACTTCATACTGGGGTGATCCCTTGAATGTTGGCGGGTCCAACACTGTCAACAGAAAACACAAAAAAAATTAGTGACATCATAAGCTTAACACACTATTAATAGACACAATAAATAACCAAGACATTAATGACATCGTAATCTTAACACGCTGTTAATATACTCAACAGGATCCCCATGAGCTTAAAATCACTTGACATCAATGGTTGGAATTTGAAATTAATGACAACAACTATCAACATACTAAAAAATATCTCTCTCTTCCCCCATCTAAATCTCCCACCTATTTCCCTCTCTTTCTCTCTCTCTCCCCTATGTATAGCTCTTATATCCATCTTTTCCTCTCTCTCCTCGTTTCCCCTCTACATTCCTTCCCTTATATCCCTCCCTCTCCCCACACTTGTATGCCTCTCTCTCTCTCTCTCTCTCTCTCTCTCTCTCTATCCTTCTCTCAATATATATATATGATATATATTAGATAATATATAGATATATATATATCTGTGTGTGTGTCTCCCTCCTACTGCCCCCTCTCTCTCTCACCTTATGTCTCACCCATATATCCCTTTTTCTCTCCAATTTTTTCCTCCATATCTCACCATCTTTTATAGCTATATTTATTTTCCATTTATATCTACCTATTTCCCCTGATCCTCCTCCCCTCTCTATTATCCTATGTCTCCCTCCTATCTCTATCTCTCACTCTCCCCCTAAGTCCCCCCTCTCTCTACCCCTCTCCTTGTCCATATTTCTATATCTTTCCATTTCCCTATTCTCCCTTCTCTCCATTTTCCCTTCCCATCTCTCTCTCTCGCTTCCTATCCCTATCTCTCCATATGTATCCATCTTTCTATTTCTCTCCCTCTTCCACTATTTCCTCATATCTCTTTATCTCACTCTTTCCTCTCCCTTCCTACGTCTCCCTCTTTCTATCGCACTCCCACTTTTTCTATTTCCTCATCTCTCTCTTTATCCATCTCTTCCTTCCCCTATATGTCTCCATATTATATCCCTGTTTCTCTCCCCCCCCTATATATGTCTCCCTCATATATCCCTTTATGTCTCTCTCCCTCTCTCTCTCTCTCTATCCCTCTCTTTTTTTCCCCCACCCCTTGTATGTCTCCCCCTTACATCCCTCTCCTCTAGCACCTCTCCCCCTTTCAATATCTCTCTTTCTCTATAACACACCAACTCTTTCTAATTCCCCTCACTTTTTCCTTTTATCTCCCTTTATTTATCCCTATGTCTCCCTATGTCTCCCTCCGGCCCCCCCATCTCTCTCCCTCATTTCTCCCCTCACCATCTCATTCTATCTCAACCCTTTGCTCCCCCCTCCTCCATATTCCATATTTCTCTCCCCCTATGAGTCTCCCTCCTATTAGTGTCAACCTTTGCAGCCTTCCTCTAGTGATCAAACTTTCTCTTACAAAGTGATTTTAAGGTGTTAGGGTCAAATTTTGTCATTTTAGTGAGTCTTCAAGCAAAATTTGGTCACTAGGCATTAGGTCTAGGGTTTGCTTGTACTCCTTCCAAAGTTGTCCAAATGTCAGTCCATGTCACGATTCATCTGAGTCTACTATCATTCAAAGGGTTGTCATTATCACGTCAAGTTCCACTGGTTCATTTTACACCTTGTTCATGCTTCAGTTGCGCCTAGGTAAGGTCATTTCCCTCTCCTAGGGTTTTGAAGGCAATTTCTCTTGGAAGGTCAAATCATCGGCAAAACTTGTATCCTGATGTTCACACACCTTCCCCTATCCTTAAAGTACCTTATAAAACACTTCCCATCACTGAGATCCCCCAAATTCCTTATTTTTGCACAAACCCTAGTTTCTTGCTACAACCTAGCAATTTTCTAGGTTGGACCTGTGTTTTGCCTTTTTGGACCCCTTCCCCTAACTCAATATTTGAAATTCCACTTTCCCCTGCTTCTTAACATCCCTCCCTACTTCCAAGAATTTTCCCAAGAATTTAGAAGCCACTTATACCCTTCATTTCGCTTCATTTCGACAAATCTCTTGTGCCACACATCAGGATAGGTTTTACTCCAATGATGTTTCTGAGCAGTAAAAGATGAATTTGGGCAAACTGAGAGAGTTTTTTGTCCACAACAGACCAAGGAAGAAAAACCTCCTTCACGTTTTACATAGGTGTAATTTTTTTGAAGAAATGTCAAAAATACAATTGCCTCGGGAGAATTGATGCACCTCTGGAGTGACCTTGGGAAAATCAAGTTTTGTCCTAGCTTGGTTGGCCAAATGACTTGATTGATGAGCCAAATGATAACTAGATACAAAGATATTTCCAAAGAGCTATCATGATCTCAATTTGGAATTGAAGAAGGCATTCAAAAGTTGATTGTAACAACAATCTACCTTTAGGCAGCCTCATTTGGCACATTTTGACCAGTCTTGGGAGATTTGATTTTTGGTAGGACAAATGAAATCCAAATTGAAAAATTCCAGTTGGGTTGGAAATTAGAGTCAAAGAAAGTTCCAACGAACTATCCTGTGCCCAATTTGGACACTGGGAAGGCCTCCAAAAGTCTTCTGGAAAAAATGTGATGCACAGGAGGAAGAGCCCGACGCATATAACCAGGGCGCGGCGCACACAGACAGGGGCACGATGCACAGAGATAAAGCACCCAGAACGTGCCAAAACTTCCTCAAATATTTTGTGAAGCCCCTTTAATTACAAGGTAGGCTCTCAAACTCACTTGTGCATCAAATTTGATAAAGAGATGGTGGGTTATTGCTGGTGATTGAATGAAAAAACATTTCATAAAGCAAACACAAGAAGACATCAAAGAAAAACCATTTTCTAGGTTTGTGTTGTTAAACACACATGGACAGCAAGAGAGATTTGAAAGATAGAACATGCAATACTATTTTATTGACAAATGATATACATTTATAGTACGTTATGTGACCATTGGGATTCACATCCCAAGGTTTCTTGGACTCCTTTTGTCCATTCGGCTTCCACACTAACCCATTGAGGATTAGGTGTCCAACATTCCCCCCCTTAATCCGAAGGGTTATGTATGAGTCCAAGAAGAGAGTTGTAATACAAAATGTGAAAATATGCATGGCAACACTAGGCTGAATGTGCTCTCTGAAATGTTGGTATAAAGGGCGGTGGTTTAAGGATGGCCACCAATACTGGAACGCTTAGTGCAGTTCCCGGAACTCTTCCAAAACTGGCAAGAAGTTGAAGTCTTCTGCTAGAGGAAGTGCTCCTATTGTTTTGAAGAGGGAAACCTTCAACCATGAAAGGGAGGTCTCACCCCGTATAAAAAGTAAAACTTCAACCTGAAAAGGGAAGTCTCAACATGTGATCGTTTAAGGATGACCAACAACTCTGGAATGCTTAATGCAACTCCTGGAACTCTTCCAAAACTGGCAAGAAGCTGGAGTCTTTTGCTAGAGGAAGTGTTCTCAATTTGGTTCCCGGAACTCTTCCAAAACTGGCAAGAAGTTGAAGTCTTCAGCTAGAGGAAGTGCTCCTAGATTGCCAATTGAAGGCATGTTCACGGGCATCTTTGTCTCTGGCTACAACTCTGAAACTGGTGTGGCAGATTGTGGCTCAGGCTCGCTTGATGTGGCTTTGAAGCTTGTAGATGACCATCATTTCCCCCCCTGTCAGATACAAGGTGAGAAGATGGAGAAAACTCAACCGCAAGACTTTTTAATACTCTGGAACAAGTTCTGACATGTGTTTGGAATATCTTCTTGGCTGTTGATGGCCATTTCCAAGAAGCGATCCATCCAAGATGAATCTTTGTTCTTGCAGGACGTTTGCTTCTGAAGCATCTGTGTGAAGAATGGCTAGCTTTATGACAGTGCTTACACGGATGAAGATCAAAACAATGATATTTCAAATGGCCAACTCGGTCACAGTGTTGGCATTTCACGATCTGTTGTTGTTGTTGTTGTGGAAGAGGGGCAGAGTCTAGAACAGCTGGAGGTGAACTGTCATGAGGAGCAGGTGAACTGTTATGAATAAATCCAGCACTCTGAAACTGAATGGGTTTTGAGTAGTCTGGGATATGAAAGGACAAGTCCTTATCATATCCAAGACCAGTTTTATGCTTGTTGTGGACAAGCTGTTCCCAAGGTCTGATGATGGGCTTGGGAAGTGCAGACTGAGTTTCTGCATCTGCATTTACAACTGCTACTTTATTTGAATGAACTGTAACATTATTAACATGCTACTGATGGGTGGTTGTCTCAATGTTATGAACAAAAACAGGTTCAGAATGGTGTCTATTTTAATGTAGCTCTTCTTGCTATAGCTGTGATTCAAGCTGCAAAAAATCGATCTTTTCTTATGCATTTTGCAAATAAGTTTGAATATCGGTGAGAAAATCCTTGCTGATTTTGACTGTATTATTCATAGTAGAGAGTATTAGATTGTCCATTAATTCTAATATTGCACTAATTGGAGCCATTTTTAATCCTCAAAAAATAGTAAAACAATGAGGAAAAGATGGAAACCAATTGCTCTTTTATACTTCAAATCAATCAGCTTGCAATAGATTCAGCACACAAAGAATGGTGATATCCGGAACAACCTTTAAGAAAATACACCAATTCGATCTATAATACCACGAAACTTGCTAATTAGAAATCAAATCAATACATATCTTCCTGTGATCTGTATACCTTCTCCAGTGCTACCAAACCATTTCACTGTTCTGCAAACTAGACAAGTCACTCTCTATTGTTGAAGAGCAACTTTCGTTTTCCGCCGAGCTCGAGGAACTCCATGCTTTTACCCAAATCGCAATTACTGTCAAATTCACACTTTCTCTTTTATATGCAGAAGCTATCTTCCAGATTATGATTATAAAACCATTTCACAATCAAGTTTCCTCCTTCATGGCAAATTTAAAGTTGATGTAAAGAACCAACACCTGTTGCATATACATCTTTAAGTATTCACACTAAGTACTTGGAACCTCGAAGCCACAATCTACTACCAGAGACGAAAACGGATGACCCCAACCAATCCAACTTCAGAAAGGCTACTGCACCATCCATCAAGTAGCTAGTAGCCATCATCGCATTATGCAACATTGGGAAGCCGACTGTCAATTCAAAGAAACCACCAAAAATAGGTTGGATGAAACTCTTCTAGGAATTGTAGAGTTCAGTCATGGAAGGAATACCTTGCAGCAGAACTCTATTAGGCCCATTTGACAACAATCCCTCTTACCAAATATTCTTGCTCTTACAAGAAACAACTTTCCTTAATATACGGACTGTTGGAAATAATACTAAGAGGGGGGGGGGGGGGGGAATCAGTATTATCACATTAATAAAAAATTTTTCATTTCCATAACCAGATTCATATATGCTACTTCCACAACTTCTTAATGATTAGTTAATTGATCTTCAATGAGTGCATTAGAACATTATCAACCATATTATCAGTTAACAGATGGAGTAACATAGAATAGATCATCACACATAAGGCACACACATGAACACCATGATATAAGGTGGAAACCCAATGCGGGAGAAAACCACCTGTTGCAAGTCATCTCAATCTTATTCTTAATAAGAAAATTCTTTTACAATATTTTGTACTGGTGCAGCCTTATACCAGTATGGGAGCTACAAGCCCCTTTGCTCTTCTACTAGCCGATCCATTTACTAGTACACAGGCTACTACCTGCTACAATGCTCCAAATATTTCCTTTAGCACTTGTACTAGCTTAGATACTAGTACGTAGGTGCTGACCTACAATCTTCTCTCCTCCAGGTACCATGTTTCATCAATTTTCATACTGGATACACTGAAGCACAACACATAATCTGAACGGGCCACATTTCATCCAATTTTCATACTGGACCCAATAACCACATTGAAGCTCATAATCGAACAACCTTCTGAATCACCCAATCACTAGATCAATACATATACAATGAGAGTCATCAATCAGATCTAGTTCATCATATCACATAAAGATATAATCAATCACTTCTCAGACAGCTGTTATAAGATCATAATACCAGAAACCAGACATCACTTCAACACCCAGAACACAGCAAGGATAAACATGGATTTCAAGAGAAGTAAGCAGCTTCACCCATGTACAGCCTACTTACAAGTAAGCAGCTTCACCCATGTACAGCCTGCTTACGGTACGTAGGTAACCCAACTGCTCACCTGCTTACCTACGCAGGTAACTGAACTGCTCACCTGCTTACCTACGCACTGTGTCCTTTGATCTGCCTGCGTACCTCTGCACCTGCAACCCTTCTGTGCCTGCGTACCGATGCACCTGCAACCCTTCTGTGCCTGCGTACCGACGCACCTGAAACCCTTCTGTGCCTGCGTATCAGCGCACCTGAAACCCTTCTGTGCCTGCGTATCGGCGCACCTGAAACCCTTCTGTGCCTGTGTATCGGCGCACCTGAAACGTTCGTCCCAGCGTATGTACGCACTTTTCTTTCACTGTACCTGCGTACCTTCGGGCATAGATAATTTCAAGACTTCAAGAACAACCCAGACGATCAGATCTACAGATCTGATCATGCACCGAAGAGATCTCAATTCATCAGTAGATTTGCCTTATTTAGATCTAGACATTACACCCAAGAGATCATGATATTTCAAATCTAGCTTTCATAAGATGTTCAACCCAAGCACATACTTAAGCCAAATGATCTCCTTTGCTTTATATAGGCAAGCTCCTCCTAAAAACATGGATCAATACCACGAGCCAAAACCATAGAAACACAAATACCGTCGGCTAGATAAACATAAGAAACCCCACGTGTGCTT
>APFE030046436.1:0-43949 GCA_000404065.3 Pinus taeda | reverse complement strand
GGGGTGAATCAATATAATCACATTAATAAAACTTTTTCCATTTCCAAACTCTGATTCATATATGCTACTTCCACAACTTCTTATGATTAAGTTAATTGATCTTCAATGAGTGCATTAGAACATTATCAACCATATTATCAGTTAACAGATGCAGTAACATAGAATAGATCATCAAACATAAGGCACACACATGAACACCATGATATAAGGTGGAAACCCAATGCGGGAGAAAACCACCTGCTGCAAGTCATCTCAATCTTCTTCTTAATAAGAAAATCCTTTTACAATATTTTGTACTGGTGCAGCCTTATACCAGTACAGGAGCTACAACCCCCTTTGCTCTTGTACTAGCCGATCCATTTACTAGTACGCAGGCTACTACCTGCTACAATGCTCCAAAGATTTCCTTTAGCTCTTGTACTAGCTTAGATACTAGTACGTAGGTGCTGACCTATTCTCTCCTCCAGGTACCACGTTTCATCAATTTTCATATTGGATACACTGAAGCACAACACATAATCTGAAAGGGCCACATTTCATCCAATTTTCATACTGGACCCAATAACCATATTGAAGCTCATAATCGAACAACCTTCTGAATCACCCAATCACTAGATCAATACATATACAATGAGAGTCATCAATCAGATCTAGTTCATCAGATCACATAAAGATATAATCAATCACTTCTCAGATAGCTGTTATAAGATCATAATACCAGAAACCAGACATCACTTCAACACCCAGAACACAGCAAGGATAAACATGGATTTCAAGAGAAGTAAGCAGCTTCACCCATGTACAGTCTGCTTACAATTAAGCAGCTTCACCCATGTACATCCTGCTTACATGTAAGTAGCTTCACCCATGTACAGCCTACTTACGGTACGCAGGTAACCCAACTGCTCACCTGCTTACCTACGCAGGTAACTGAACTGCTCACCTGCTTACCTACGCACTGTGTCCTTTGATTTGCCTGCGTACCTCCGCACCTGCAACCCTTCTGTGCCTGCGTATTGACGCACCTGCAACCCTTCTATGCCTGCGTACCGATGCACCTAAAACCCTTCTGTGCCTGCATATCGGCGCACCTGAAACGTTCGTCCCAGTGTATGTACGCACTTTTCTTTCACTATACCTGCGTACCTTCAGGCATAGATAATTTCAAGACTTCAAGAACAACCCAGACAGTCAGATCTACAGATCTGATCATGCGCCGAAGAGATCTCAATTCATCAGTAGATTCGCCTTATTTAGATCTAGACATTACACCCAAGAGATCATGATATTTCAGATCTAGCTTTCATAAGATGTTCAACCCAAGCACATACTTAAGCCAAATGATCTCCTTTGCTTTATATAGGCAAGCTCCTCCTAAAAACATGGATCAATACCATGAGCCAAAACCATAGAAACACAAATACCGTCGGCTAGATAAACATAAGAAACCCCACGTGTGCTTTTCTTTGTCTTAAAATGTGTGCACTGGGGTACGCACCTCCTGGACGGCTTATCTGCGTATTAGGACGCGGTCCCTTCACGGTGTACTTGCGGGTACGCACTTTCTGTAAGGTGTACTTGCGTACCCCTTATTTTCTTCAATATTTGAGAGCTGATCATCAATCTTTGCTACTGACCTGTTGTACAGTGATCCATCACCTGTATGGGTTGCCATCAAGGACAACACTTTAGCCATAATGCCAACAATCTCCCCCTTTGGACTTGATGGCAAAGCTTACATGTGAACTGTCATCTGATCCCTTTTTTCTATCCGGTAACCCATGCACTCTATCACATCTGATATATCTTCTGAATGTATACAAGTGAGATGATCTTCTATGAGAGGGTTGCCATCAAGTACAACACATGCATCATAATGCCAACACGGACTACCAACACCATGGGTTTTGTATCATATCTACTTGTTTACTCTAAATTCTTGCAAGAAAAAAAATCAAGGTGAATTGAAATAGAATTCTAATCATAGGTTTTCTATAGTTATAGCACCATGAAAATATTTTTTCTGCGAGTTACGCAGGTACTCCATATTGTAGCTCAAAGATGCCACTCCAAGCTGTTTGTCGACATCAACATAGTTGTGCTCTTCCAAACGAGGTAGGCTCAATGTCGATTCCCCACCTTTCCGATATCCTTTCAAACCACAATTCTGTGTGTTTATGTAGCAAGCACGATGACTAGATTCAATTCTTGAATAATTAATCCTAGGCATGCACATCTTGCCTTTAGTTCCTGATGCTTTCACTACTTGTATATTTGCATTGTCAACAGAACCCACCTTCGATTCATCATCATCACTGTCAATATTATCAGGTGTAACTTTGTTTTGAATGCCTCTTCGTCTCAAAACAAAAAGATTAAAATAATAGCTAACCAAATCCTCAATCTTTTTTGAAGGTAAGCAGGTTATGGATTTAGCAGTTTCGAGGATAAAACGTTGATACCATTCAATACCACGCAGAGATACCATTCAATAAAACAACAATTTAACAACATTAATATTCGAGATTAAAAGAGCCATGGAATCCATGGCACACCATTCAATAAACCAAACTGTGATACTAAAGATTGATACTATTGGACAGCGTTAAAAGCAATACCAAAGTCGTTTTAACGCAGTTATAAATTCTGTTCAAACATAAACGCATGGGCAACATTATGCATACCGTTCAAAATCGAACCATAACGCAAACTAGGAGCTGTTGGCGTATCTCTGCTCTGATATCATGTCAGGCCTCAGTATGGATAGATGTGCAGTGCGGCAGAGGTAGGTTATTTCAGAACAGAAGGGAATAAAGCAAAGGCAGAGGTTAGGTAACGCAGAACTGACATATATATAGAGACCACAAAACAAGTGGCTCAAATTGGAGTAGGACCAGCAATCGCCCACTCTGATACCATGTTAAACACACATGGACAGCAAGAGAGATATGAAAGATAAAACATGCAATACTATTTTATTGACAAATGATATACATTTATAGTACATTATGTGACCATTGGGATTCACATCCCAAGGTTTCTTGGAATCCTTTTGTCCATTCGGCTTCCACACTAACCCATTGAGGATTAGGTGTCCAACATGTGTAACAGTGTCATTGTTGCCAAGGCTTGATTTTTCCTACCCTACCCCTATTCCTTATTCCCCCATGTCATTTCTCCTATGACCACTACCCTAACACTACCAAACTCATATTCCCTTTCCCCCTCCTCCTATTGCTCAATAGAAACCCCAAACCCTACCCTATCAAAATACCCCAAACTCCTCCCATATCCCTCAAAAATTTCCCCTATAAACCCTATCCCCATTTCATCACTCCCTTCCTAACAATCCCTATTTCATTGTTCCCCTTGGTAACAGATATTTCAAAGGCACCCAGCCTCCCATCATCATCAAAGGGGCTTCCTAATCACGACAGCTTAACAGTGTGTATCACTTTGCTCTTATCTGGATTTTGGTAGATCATCAATTGGGATTGCAGGGCATTGCTTGGGAGGAATTCATCTGCCATGACTTATTCAACACACAACAGGTACTATCGGAGCCCGAGCAGGAGTTGGGTGGTTCTTCTTATCAGCATGAGCATCATGAGACCACTACCATGCCAGTTCTCATTACATATCAGAGAGGCAGTAGGAACTTGTTTGCAGCAACAAAGCGAGTGTTATCTCCACTCGAGGTGGAAGGGGCCTCACTTCCGGCATCGACTAAATAGGTATTGGACAAGGGAAAGAAGCTCGTGCATGATGAGGGACCATCAAGTGTACAGGAGACCAATGTCATCCTCATTCAGGATGAAGAGATAGAGGCAAAAAATGCCAAACTTAGGATGACCATTCAGGAGCAGGACTTAGAGATAAATGACTCGATACTCAATATGGAGAGGGCTAGATGAGTCATCAAGTATCTGGAGTAGAGAAACAAATATCTTGAGGACCAACAGACGATCATGGAGCTGCAAAGCATCAGTGAAAATCGACAAGCTGCCCAGTAGAGGAGGATCAAGCTCACTACCTTGGAGCAACAGATCAACAATGACCGTGAGTCTTGGTTATATCGGGTCAATCTACACTTGGAGAAGCTGCTGGAGAAGGAAAATAGGGACAAGCCCATATTGAGGAGGATGGCTTGTCATTACAGGGCACGGAAGATGAGCGCAAAGGCCCGAATAAGGAGCTTGAAGGCTAAATTGAGCAAAGCAACAAAAGAGGCAAAAGAGGCAAAAGAGCAAGATCAGCTTTGAATCTTGGCTGAAGCTTCCTTGGCACAAAATAATACTTCACAGAGGACTTCCAGCCCAAATTTCAAGGAATTTTGGGGAAATTTTGGTCACATGACAAATTTTTGACACAAACATAGGTTTTTTCTCTATATGTGCAACGCCACCCGCGCGACGCGTAAGATTGGGAGCTCCAAATGAGAAATGGTTTGTATTTTTGGATTTAGCATGCAAAATCACGACTACTGACACATGGAGCAAGAAATTTGGAGAAGATATTGGCCACCAAAAGGGAAAAAAACACTCAAAAATGGCCTCACTGCCCCTATTTTGACACACAGGAAGCAGTCTTGAGACAATGAATATTTGGAGGGGCAAATGAGCTCCAAACTCAAAAATTCCACTCGGGTTGGAAAGTATATAGGATAGGCTTTCCAACAAGCACACTTGGGCACATTTTGGACTTCAGAAAGTGCCTCAAAACGGGCCTCAAAGTGGTGCGACGCATATAAGAAAAGGGCGTGACACATATAGGAAAAAGGGCTAGAATGCCTCTATTTCGTGAAATTTCGCTTCCCGACTTTTTGTAAGTGGGCCCACTCATATGAATTTTAGTTTTTCGGAACCTAAGGTGGTTTTATAAGTATTTTCACTCCAGATGGTCAGTTATCCAAGTGGAAAAGGAAGGCAAAGGGCCACCCAAGCCATTTGTCATGTTTGTGGCGCTGCACTTGTAGCTGCTGTTTGGCTCTCCACCTTCATTTTGTAATGATTCGAGTAACTCCCCAACCCTTGGGCATTCTATCTCTTCATTGCACATTCTATATATTGTATGCAAACCATTTGCAAAGGGTTGGTTGGCTTGTAACTTCTGGGAGAATGTGGGAAAGAAACTCTGTTTCTGCATTGTATATTTTTTACAGAGGATTAGTGAAAGGCAATGGCTCTGTTTCGTGAGATTCATGTGGCTGTGAGTGTAGCAAATGTGTATCTTATGTTTCATATGTACCTTGTTTTGTTTCATAGTTCATTTCATATTCATTTCTAGTGAAGTTTTCTAAGTTAGCTAAGGTAGAATTCAATTTTATTGCTCTGCCTGTGGGAAAATTTCATGTTCAATGTTCATTCTTCTTTTGAAAAGGATTCAAGTTGTCCATGCCCTTTTCACCCTCTTAATAAATCTCTGCATTCCGCACTATCTTAAATTAAATTTCTAGGCTTTTTGCCTATCTTGCCTCATAAAGTAATCCGTGCCTTTGTATTAAGTTCTCTGTTAATTGAGGTCCATTGGTCCCATACCATCCCAGAAACACAGTCATTCATAAAAATCACTTCTTGTATCCATATTCACTTACTAGCCTAAGATAAATATTTCACTGTAAGTCATCTTAGGCCTTTTCGTTTATCTATTCACTGAGTGTGACTCGGAGAGAGCCCTCTCCTGTTCTGGTAGGGCTAGCTACCAGACTGAGCGTGGTTTGTGGTTACCCTGAATTTTGCCTTCCTTCAGCCTAAGGCCGATTTACGTGCTAACAACTCCTATATCTCTTTTTTATCTCTTTCCCCCATATATGTCTCCCTCCAATATCCCTCTCTTCCTTTGATCCGAATTGGATCCATTAAAGACTAGCAAAGAACCATGATTGTATCAGGTCGGGACGAATCTCTAAAAATTCCAAAAACAACGATAAAAAACACCCTGAACCAGTGGCAATGGCAGCCAGCGTGGAACGATAAGGACCTCGGTCAAAGTGCGCTGACTGAGGCCCATGGAGACTATGCAAGAGGTCAAAGTAGCCCCTGGGAGCCCCGGATCGGGAAAAGGAGGTGATTTTTGATGCGCAATTAGCGGCCTAGTGCTAATTGCCCATCGCTGGGCGAACATGGCAGAAATCGAGGAGCCTTAAGCACTCAATCGCGTTGGGAACTGAAGAACCGCGAGCGGAGAAACCAAAATTGCTAAAAGGACAAAGGCGGGACCCACGCTCTGGAAACTAGTGGTATTGATCGGGGCGCCCTCAAACGGTAAACGGTTTTGGAGAAGAATGGAGTGATCCCACTCAACGATCGATGCGTGGGGGCGGAGGTGAGAGAAAACCACCGTTGATTGCGCGTTATCGGTCGAGCAAGTCAACTGCGCGGACGTGCATATGGCATTGGATATGGAGGAGCCCAGATCGGATGGTTGAGATTGCGCTCGATGGAGGAAGTAGAATTGACAGGGAATTAAGCCGCATTCTAAAGGGATTTGGAATCCGTTTGACCACCACGGTGGAGGAAGAACACATCCATGACGTAACCGAAGAAACAAACCGACGAGTAGGCTGGCGTTGTTTAGATGAGGACACATGGCCACTCCCTGAGTGTTCATGCTGACGCCGAACAGGGAACTCCAAGTGCAACTGCAGAAGGCGAATCGATAGAGGCGGAAGAGGAATCGAACATGCATGGAAAATAATGGCTAAAAGCCATGAATAGAGACAAAATACACAATCAAGTTGGAGTGAGGTCCGAGAGACAAAGGAAAAAGACCAAAATCCCAAGAGGAGGACGAAATACACAGAGAAGAAGGCAGTAAAGCAAGAGAAAAGCAGGAAGAGACAAAGGGCTGTGCTGATGTAGCGGCAAAATCAAGCACCATCAAGCTTGAGAGATTCAAGCCACCCCATAGAGGGATCTGTCCGGGCTGAGCACTACTTTGGGCTCTTACCGCTGTAGACTAGAAGGTCACAGAGCTGGTGGGAAGAAGAGACTGTGTACTCCAGTGGCTTGGGGAATCCAAGAACCACCCTACCAAGCAAAACCTGCTTCAGGAGAACTCACATTGAGTCCTTGTATTGTAATTCTCTGTTTAAAGACACAATAAAATAAGGCCACCACTAAAAGCTGGACCGGAGACGTAGCCTTGGAGAATAGGGTGAACTCCTTATTAAAATTGCTTGTGTCTTTATGGTTGCTTATTGTATTTCTCTATTGCCTTTCCATTTAAATGTCTGTGTATTGGCAATCTGATCGATCCGTTGCTTAAATAACATAGAACACACACCAGCACATGAGTATGTAGTACCTTTTGTTTAATAAAAACTTCAGCTGATGTCACTCATAGGGTGATTATCAGATCAAGTGGTATCAGAGCTCTAGGCTGTAAGGTTAAACAAGCTTGTGTTGGTTTAGCTGTGAATGCTCACTAGATCAAAGCTCAAATTAGGAGAAGGAGAGTTGGTGGAAACTAACCCTAAAATTGGGAGAGTCTATTATCGAAAGGCAATGTTAGAGGAAGGTTCTATAGGGCCAGACCCTCAATTCATAGAAAGTTTCCTAGCTATAAAGTCTATGGTAGAAGAAATGTATAGGGACTTTAGAAAACATAAGGATGAAGATTCATCAGGCTCGAAGCAAGATAAAGAAAAAGATGAGTCTCATTCCCATGACCACTCAAAAGGAAAAGGGAAAGAAGAAAGCTTTCCTACACCTCCTAATAGCCCTGTGCATAATAAGAAAGCATCTTTGATTAAACTAGATGTTAAATTTGATTTTCCCATATATGATGGAGAGCTAAATGTTGAAAAGTTGGACAATTGGATTAGACAAATTGATGTGTATATCAGGGTACAGAGCATAGACTCAAACAAGAGTAAGATTTAGCTGGCAAGCTTACGCCTAGGAGGCATTGCCTTGGTTTGGTGGGAAGGCAGAACCAAAGCTGATATGAAGAAGCATGGTAAGACCATCTCTGTTTGGAGTGAATTTGTTGCTGCAATAAAAAAGTAGTTCTATCCATTGGCCTACATGCAACAAGCCATGATGAGTTGGAAAACTCTTCGGCAGTTGAAAGGGCAAAGTGTGCAAGGGTATACTCAAGAGTTTAGAAAGAGAGCATTGATGTTGGATATCTTATTAGACTCAATCCTCATGTTTAATCCCACTAGTATAGATGAGATAGCTGTACAAGCTACTCATCTAGAAGCTAGAGGAAAGAATGGAAATCCAGAAGTTGGGGGACCATCCCAACCCACTATAAGTAAGAGCAAGGATAAAAGGAAGCAGAAGTGGAAAGAAAGGAAGGCCAACACTACACAGAAAAGCAAAGCTTCAAGCATTCACTGTAAAAAATATGGGCATGATGATGAGCATTATTGGATTCTGCATGCAGAGCTGAGACCTAAGAAGTCCGAGGGCAAGAAGAGGAAGACTGCTGCAACTATTTAGAAATATTTGGGGTTAGACTCCGGAGATGAAAAAATCATTGCAGCCACAGGTATAAAAGGTAAGAATTCTAAAGCATCTACTAGTAATTCTGCTCAATCTGTTATTGATGAAGAACATGAGAGAAAAATACATGAGCTTTTCCATATTCAAGTTGTTTCCAAAAATCAAAAGATTGATACTTTGTTTGATAGTGGCTCACAAGTAAATCTAATTTCTGAAGCAATTGTAAAGAAATTGGGATTAGCAACTACACCTCATAAGAAACCATACCCATTAGGATGGTTGAATGATAAAGCACAACTACCAGTGACTAGACAGTGCAAACTCAAGTTTTCTTTTGGGTCAGCATTTGTAGATGAGGTTGAGTTAGATGTAATTCCTTTGGATATATGTGGAATTGTTTTAGGAAGTCCTTACTTGTATGATAGAAAGGCCATTTTCTATAGAGCTAAGAACAAGTATCTACTTGTTAAAGGTGGAATCGAATACTTTGTCATAGCTCATAAGCTCAAGAATAATTATACTCTGATAAACTCAGGACAGATGAAAAGAATGATAAATTCATGCAAACAGTTCCTACTGATGGTTGTAAAGGAAAAGAAACTTGATAAAACCAATGTATTTGAGGGCTGTAATGCTGATCAACAAGATGATATAGAAAATATTGTTTCAGAATATGATGTCTTGTTCTAGGAACCTAAAGGTTTGCCACCCAAAAAGGGGATAGTACATGATATTTTTTTGCATCAAGATGTTCCATTGCCTAACATTGGGATGTACAGGTTGTGTACTTTAGAGAAGGCTAAAATCAAGAGGTAGGTGTAGGAGTTGCTCGAGAAAGGGTTCATGAGGCCTAGCACATCACCATGTGGGTCACCAATCATTTTGATGAGAAAGAAAGATGGCTCGTGGAGAATGCACATTGACTACTAAGCACTGAATAAGATAAAAATAAAAAATCGTTATCCCCTTCCTCACATAGATGATCTTTTGGATCAACTGAAGGAAGCTGTTTATTTCACCAAGCTGGATTTTCACAGTGGATACCATCAGGTCAGAGTTGCAGAGTAAGATGCATGGAAGACTGCTTTCAAAACAAAGCAGGGATTGTATGAATGGTTGGTTATGCATTTTGGGTTTGACCAATGCCCCTGTTACTTTCAGGAGATTAATGAATGATGTACTCAAACCTTTTCTTGATGATTTTGTTATTGCATATCTGGATGACATTTTGATTTTTAGGAAAATGTGGGAAGAACATTTAAGGCATGTTAAGTAGACATTAGATGTTTTGAAAATAGAAAAACTTTATGTTAAACTCTCCAAATGTGAATTTGGCAAAACCTCTCTAAATTATTTGGGTCACATAGTAGGGGGAGGTGAATTGAAAATAGATCCCTCTAAAGTGGCAGTCATTATAAACTGACCTAAACCCAAGTCTGCTACAGAAGTGAGAAGCTTCTTAGGAGAAACACAATATTGGAGGAAGTTCATTTCAAATTTTTCCTCAATTGCAGCTCCCTTACATGCCTTGATAGGATTGAACAAGGTGTTTCAGTGGGGGGGCAAACAACAAAAAGCCTTCGACACCTTGAAGGAAAGGATTAGTACAACACCAGTACTAGCACTGCCAGATCTACAAAGACCCTTTGAGATCCAAACTGATGGCAATGACTATGCCATGGGAGTAGTGTTGACACAACACAATAAACCCATATGTTATCATTCTGAGACTTTTAATCATGCAGTAGTTAACTATCCTACATATGATAAAGAATTGTATGCATTAGTTCAGAGTGTGAAAAAGTGGAAACATTACTTAATGGGAAATGAAACAGTAATACATACTGATCATCAACCACTTAAATACCTACACTCCCAAACTAATTTGCAGCAATCAAGACATTACATATGGATGGGTTTTCTACAACAGTTTCATTTAGTCATCAGATATAAAAATGGCATACATAAGAAGGTTGCAGACATGTTATCAAGACCCATTATAAATGCATCTACCATAAGCATAATTCTGTGTTGCATGAAAGCTACATAGAACAATATGCTTAGGATATGGACTTTAAATATGTATATGCAACTTTGAGTCAAGGCAAAAGAATAGAAGAATTGGACTATCACATGAAGGACCGACTCCGATATCATTGTGGGAAACTCTACATTCCACAAATTGAGAGAGTAAAGATAATTAGGGAAGCACACACTTCTCTGATATCAGGTCACTTTGGGGTAAGTAAAATAGTTGCACAACTGTAAAGGTTCTGCTATTGGCCGAGAATGAGTGAGACAGTTTCTAGATATGTAAAGGGATGTGCTATGTGCGCGGAAAGTAACAACATAAAACTAGGCTTGTACACTCCACTGAAAGTTCCTTCTCACCCTTGGGAAAGCATTTCCATGGATTTTGTTGGAGGACTGCCTAAATCAAGGAAAGGTCATGATTATCTATATGTCGTTGTGGATAGGTTCAACAAAATGTGTATTTTGATACCCTGTAGTAAACAGATTACAGGTGAACAAAATGCAAAATTGTTCTTTGAACATGTATGGGTTCATTTTGGATTACCCACTTCTATTGTATTTGATTGAGACACCCGATTTGTGGGGAAGTTTTGATCAAGTCTGTGGGAACTAATGGACACCAAATTAAAGAAAAGTACAACTTTTCATCCACAAACAGATGGCCAGACAGAAGTACTTAACAAGACGGTGATCCAGTTACTAAGAGGCTATTGCAACAAACATCCTAAGCTTTGGGATGAACACTTGTGTTATGTGCAACATGCTTACAATAGAGCCAAACACTCTTCTACACAGAGATCTCCTTTTGAGACCTATCTTGGTTTCATAATAAGGTCTCCTTTGGATTTTGTCTTTGGTAAAGATACCATGGTGATAGACACAGTGATGTAGACAAGGCAACTAGGTTCATTGAACAGATCCAGGAGATCCACTGGGTAGTATAGGAACAGCTAGAAAAGTGCCAGGCCAAGTACAAGGCTAGGCACAATAAGCATCAGATGGAGCATAGTTTTCAAGTTGGAGACCAAGTCTGGCTATATATCAGCAAGGACAGGATGCAAGGTGAAAGTAAAAAGCTAAAACCTATCAGGTATGGACCCTTCAGGATACTTGAGAAGATTGGTGAACATGCTTTTCACCTTGATCTACTAGCTTACATGCACATCTACTCAGTTATGAACGCAAATTGCTTGAGGTTGTTTGAACCTTCAATGATTGAGGACCCTAAAGAGTAGAGTCAATTACCTTCTGCTGATGACCTGCTACTTGAATATCTTAATGAATTACGGGAAGACACAGTGCTGGACAAGAAGGTAAGGACGATGCGCAGTGGACAAGTGGAATACCTTAGGATTGGGTTTAAAGGTTCAAAGTTGAGCAGTGCGAAGTGGATTGAGATTGGACAAGTGAGAAAGCAATACACTCACTTAGTCGATGCTTGAAATCCAAATTTTGGTGGTTCAAAAGCTGTTTCAGTGGGAAGGACGTCATCTGAATTGGATCCATTAAATATTGGCAAAGAACCATGATTGTATTAGGTCGGGATGAATCTCTAAAAATTCCAAAAACAACGATCAAAAACACCCTGAACCAGTGGCAATGGCAGCCAACCTGGAATGATGAAGACCTCAGTCAAAGCGCATTGACCGAGGCCCATGGGGACTATGCAGGAGGTCAAAGTAGCCCATGGGAGCCTCGGATTGGGAAAAGGAGGTGATTTTTGATGCGTAATTAGCGCCTAGCGCTAATCGCACATCTCTAGGCGAATAGGGCCGAAATGGAGGATCCTTAAGCACTCGGTCGCGTTGGGAGCCAAAGAACTGTGGGTAGAGAAATAAAAAGTGCTAAAAGGACAAAGGCAGGACCCGTACTCTGGAAACTGGCAGTATTGACCGGGGCACCCTCAAATAGTAAATGGTTTTGGAGAAGAGCAGAGCGATCCCACTCAACGATCGACGCCTGGTGGCAGAGGTGAGAGAAAATTGCCGTTGATTGCGCGCTATCGGTCAAGCAAGTCAACCACGTGGGACATGTGTATGACGTTGGATTTGGAGGAGCCCAGATTGGACGGCTAAGATTGCGCCCGATGGAGGAAGTGGAATCGACAGGGAATTAAGCTGCATTGTAAAGGGATTTGGAATCCGTTTGATCGCCATGGTGGAGGAAGAATGCATCCATAATGTAATTGAAGAAACAAACCAATGAGTAGGCTGGCACTGTTTAGATGAGGACATGTGGCCACTCCCTCAGTGTTCATGCTGGTGCCCAACAGGGAACTCGAAGTGCAACTGTAGAAGGCGAATCGATAGAGGTGGAAGAGGAACCGAAAATGCATGGAAACAAATGGCTAAAAGCCATGAATAGAGACAGAATACATAGTCAAGTCAGAGTGAGGTCTGAGAGACGAAGGAAAAAGACCAGAATCCTAAGAGGAGGATGGAATACACAGAGAAGAAGGAAGTAAAGCAAGAGAAAAGTAGGAGGAGACAAAGGGCCGAGCCAACGTAGCGGTAGCATCGAGCACCACCGAGCTTGAGAGATTCGAGCCACCCCATAGAGGGATCTGTTCGGGCTGAGCACCATGTTGGGGTCTTACCACTGTAGACTAGAAGGTCACAAAGATGGTGGGAAGAAGAGACTGTGTACTCTAGTGGCTTGGGGAATCCAGGAACCACCCTACCAAGCAAAACCTGCTTCAGGAGAACTCACATTGAGTCCCTGTATTGTAATTATCTGTTTAAAGACCCAATAAAACAAGGCCACCACTGAAAGCTGGACCGGAGATGTAGCCCTAGAGAATAGGGTGAACTCCTTATTAAAATTGCTTGTGTCTTTATGGTTTCTTACTGTATTTATCTGTTGTATTTCCATTTAAATGTCTGTGTATTGGCAATCTGATCGATCCGTTGCTTAAATAACATAGAACACACACTAGCACATGAGTCTGTAATACATTTTTTTTAATAAAAACTTCAACTAATGCCACTCATAGGGTGATTATCAAATCATCCTTCCCTCTCTACCTCCCTCTCCCTTTCCCGCTCTTCATCCCCATCCCCTTTCCCCCCTCTTTCTCCCTCTCTCCCTATAAAAAAAACACACACACTCTCTCTCTTCCCCTCCTCTCTCTCCATAAGTCTCCATTCAATATGCCTCTCTCTCTATTTTTCCATAATCCTCCCTCTCTTTGTCTACCACTTTCCATATCTCTTTCTATCCCCCCTTCTCTATCACTTTCACCCTCCCATACTCCTCTATCTTCCTTTCACCATTTATGCCATTTTCCTCCCTCTCTCTCTCTCTATGTCTCCTTATCTTTCTCTAACACACTCTCTCTATAATCCCCTCTCTTTTCCCCTCTATCTCCCTTTCCCTATTCCTATATCTCCTTCCTCCCCTCCCCCAATCCCTCATTTTCTCTCTATCCCTATACCTTTAATCCTCTCTCTCCTTCCTTAATTATACATCTCTCCACTTCTTTCCCTATCCATTTCTATCTTTATCACTCTCCCAATCCCTATTTTTATCTTCAGGATCATATTGGTTTCAAGGAACAACCACAGGGAAAGAGAGAGAGAGGGAAGTGATGGGAGTGGTGCATAATATAATTCCCCTCTCTCTCTCACCCTATCCATTTATCCCTCCCCCCCTCTCCCTTCTTTTCTCTCTATCCATATCCATATCCCTCCCTCCCTCTCTATTAATTTTCTTTATATCTTTCTATCTCTCCCCCTCTCCCCATGTTTATTTTTATCTCTCACTCCGTTTCCCTCATCCCCTATCTCTTTCCCACACTCTCTTTTCTTTTCCCCATCACCTACTCTCTATCTCCCCCTTTCCTTATATCTTTAGGTTATCTCTCTTTCCATTCTTCCCTCTCTTTCTCTCTCTAAACCCTCATCTCTGTCTCTCTCTCCCTATTCCCCCCTCTATCTCTCTCTTCCTTTTTGCACTAGTCTCAATGTTATAGCACACATGTATTTAACACATTCCATTTGACTACTTGTATTCTAAAACACACTTTTTTGTTGCAATCATTTTGTCTCATATTTTTAGCACTCATCCATAAATCCCACGAAAAATATTTTGTTGCAGGTGGTGTTTTTTTAAAAGTGATTTCCTTAACTATTTTTGACGTAGTATTTTTTTATTAGAACATTTTGGAGATAAGACACTTACATAATTGTTCAAAAAAGTATAGAAGGAAGTTGCTTTCCCTTGAAAAGTTCCAAGATATAAGAGAAAAGGAAAGATTTGGTATGGAGAAACATAAGCATCCATACATCACCAACTTAATTCCTTGCACCATGAATACCATAGTGTACACTTATTTGTTGCCACAAGTGAGGGGTATGCATCCAATTAAGGCCATTCACATTCCAACAATAAGTAAACTTCCTTCCAATCCTCCATAAACTAGGTAAACTTTTACATATTTCATATCCAAAAGATTTAGACTATATGAATAACTATGGAAATCTCCACTCTATAAAAAATGACATAGTTGAAGAAGAAATTCAACTTTTTCCAGATGTTGAGTATCCAAAGGTGGAAATATATATATATATATAATAATATATAATATATATATATTTAGTAATTTTAAATCTTCCAGTGAAGAGGCTCTCATGTATAAGTTGTATTTGATCAATTAAATGTTCAACATATAAAGCAAACAATTATCCATTACACTCCCAATCTCAACCATCAGGCAAATTAAGTGCTAAAGTTGATTGGACAAGGGATTGACCCTTCATGACCACCTTCCTTACCTCAACTATCAAGTGCACAAAAAAAATCTTAGACATATTCATGTGGATGAAAGTTCGCTAGCAAAACTTGAATGTAAGTTACATTAATGAAATATTTATTGGTAGTGCAATAAAATTTTGACATATTTTTTTTAAATTAAAAAATGATGTAGTTAAATGTCAATTATTTTTGGCTTTATAAAACTCACATTGTTTAGCTATTTTTAGGAGAAATTTAGGCAACAAGATAGTTATAAGTTAAAATAATAGTAATCACATTGTTAGAAATCTTTAAGATGTGTTTAATACAATTAAAAATACTATTTGTTCAAAAATCATACTTAAGGTTTGTTGTGCAATATGATAATCTATTGTAAATAATTCCACAAGGCAACATTATTTGATGTCATCCACATGTCAGATTTTTAAATGAAATAGATACACTCTTTGAAAGTATTCTATGTAAGAGAAAAACTTGAGAACCCAAATCAAACATGTCATTAGGCCTTGGTTGGTAGGTTGCTTCATTCAAAAATGAATTTAATTGATGTTTTTAAGGAACTAGTATAATATTTCCAGCATGAAATACTAGGGCTTGATCCAATAAAAAATATGTTCTAAAGTTGAGGAAAGCTTGTAAATACCATCAAACCCATGTTAAACACTTCATTAACATGACATAAACATAACTCTATGAGATATTCACGATAGAGCACATGGAATTTCATGGCCGATATATTTTGAGAAATGCAAACCTTAGTATGTTAGAATATCCATAGATTGTAACACATGTTATTGTATATACCATGTAGAATTTTTTGATTATAATTATCTCTAGTGGTTGGGTGGAATGGTTGTAATGTTCCCCACCTAGGTTCAAAACCTCTCTATTGACATGATGAGCATTATTGTAATGGATTTTTGCCTATGAATATTGTTGTATTGGTTTCATGCCTTATGAAATTTTAAGTGAGTATACTTGTGGGTTAGCCTAGTACCAACAACCTCACTCTAGCTCTTGAGCTAAGAAGGAGGCTGATTTATTTCCACAGGAGAAAAAAAAATTAAAAAATTAAAAAATAAAATACCATGTAGAATTTGATTATTTGTTTGACACATATGCACACATCTGCCATGTTTTGCATCTCGACATTGTGCAAGATTTCTCATATTTACTACCACCAATTTCATTAAGAGAATTTATTCATAGCACCATGTTTCCAAAGTGCGATGGAAAAAAATATTATGCAAAATCTTGTTTATATGGGACACATTCTAGGTGCAATGTATTTTCATTATTGAGCTGGTGCTTTCATGAAAGTGAGGAACATGAATTAGGGAGGATGATAATAAATATTCAAAGCTTCAAATATGTTATCTATGAACTAGATAGTAGGAAAGAGAGTAAAAATATTGCATTGGTGAAGTCCTAGGTGAGTTAAGGTAGCATTTTTTCTTCACCTTGAAATGCAACATATATTTTTTCTTATGACTTTATTCTTGTGTCATCAGGTATTAGTATGTGATTTCATGAAGGAATTTTGTATAAAAACTGAAGCATATGTTCAACTTGTTCATGTAGCATGATGGCAAGATCAAAAATTTAGCATATGCATGGATACCTTTCCTTTGGAACTATATTATTAGTTGTGGATTTTTTTGAGAACTACACTCTTCAACCATAGAATGAGATATACAACCAATATTATCATTCAGATCGAGTTAGAAAAATGCTACATGTCGCTCAATGTCACATATATGCATGGGATAGATAATAATAATGATAGGATTCTAATATTCAAGGAGAAAAAATTCACATAAGTGATGATGGGTGCCATGACCTACATTTTGTGCAACATTTAGTTCAAATGTTTAATGATCATTTGAATTATGTAAATATATAGGTGGATCAACATTGGATTTGGTCAAATGGTTGTGTAGGCTAGGTAAAAAATTCATGTGTTCCAATGGTTGAGTATATTGTACAAAACACAACGTGCCCCATATTTGGAACTAATTTGAGGCTGGACATGGGAACGGTGAACATGATGGGGCTAGGACATGCATCAAAATTGCACTATGAAGAGAAGAGATGGATAATTGGATTTTTTGAGAAATACTCATATCCAATATGTAAAATATGTAATCCAATGGTACATGGAGCAAATGAGTAGAAAAAATCAATATATGATAGTTAATGTGAGAGGAATTTTCTTGGAACTATTCAATATAGATTGACCACATTCATATCATTGCAACACAATGCAAGGAACTCATGCACTTCATACAATTTGCATCTCAGATAAACATATGTTTGAAATATGGATATGGAAATTACCTTTCTTTTTTGGATCATGTAGTAGTTGAATGAGATGATTTTGAATCAATGGAATGGGTCAATGAATGGGATCATGTATCACCTATAATATACCCATGTGTAGTTTTTGAAACAACCCTATTAAAGGAAGGTGAATCAACCATTTCAATAAACTATGACCATACCTCAAATCTTGTATAACTAAGTATAGACATCTCACATATTATCTCAGATACATTTATGTTTTTGGTTTAACTATGTTAGATTAAGCTCCAAAACATTTACATTTGATTTTACATTGCAATTTTTGTTGGACACACATATGAGGTTGTTGTCCCAAAAGACAATGAAGGGGTTACTGATGATACTAGGGAAACAAGACCTCATTAAATGATGATGAAGCTAATACATTTCCATCTAGTCTTGAGCATTGTTAAGGGTGATTATCTTACACTATATTGAAATTGAAGAAATATTGGTGGTTATGTATTCATAGATTATAAACCAAGAGCAAAAATGTATGACTATAAATAGTAATTAGTACAAACATTCAACTACAAACCATAGCTATGAGGAGCTTGCATAATGTATGCTACTTCATACTTCATTTAGAGCATGTGAAATTGATGGAGACTATTAGAAACACATGCTAATCCAAATGAATTACTTGAATGAAATTGGGTAGATATACAAAAGATGTAAAATGACATATTCAACATTATATTCTATATTTAGGTATGCAAATAATTATCCTATTACTTTAAATGCATATAAATATTGCACATGAATTATATTTTTCTAATGCATTTACATATGAATAATATTATTTTAATGCATGGGTTTGATACTATTGAAGTGTTTATTTATTTGATGTTGAACTGTTAGATTGGTAGTTTGAATTTCCGTGTGTCTTAATTTAAAGTTTTGAAATTTAAAGTTTCAAATTTGGTGGTGGATCTAATTTGGATTGTTGAAGAAAGTGGATTAGTAGCAGTTTTTTTGAATAATGTGCATGAACTTTATGAGATTTATAAAAATTATGAATAAAAAATCCACCACATCAATAGAGATTGGTGCCAAAGGTCATGGTCTCCTTTTGATCATTAAGCCCCTATTTGATGACATCATTGGTTACCAGACCTTCATGTTCATTAGAGGCATATCTACCTTAGTCTCAAGTCCATTCCTCATATCCATGTAATTGGGATCATATGTCTTGGCATGCTCCACATTGTCAAAAATACATCCAAACCCTAAATATTTTCCACCTTCAAATTGGGTTATAAACTCAATGGTTACCTTAACGTTTAGCTTTCCCTTAGATAAATTTGGCCTATCGATATGAGGAAAATAAATCAAAATATACTTCCTTGGGATAATCTTGCTATTTATGACTTGCGAGTTTTAGGTATATTGGTTTTAACCTCTACCATTGATGATGGAACTCAATTTTTTCCTCCTTACCAAATAAACCATTAATTATTTATTATAATCTCAATAACATTAATTTCCATATTGTTTATGGGATAAACACCCATAGGGGATTTGAACTGATGATCTTTTCTCACATAGTGCCTTAACATAACACCCATTCACCATCAATCCAAAGTCCTTTAGGAATCTTGATTTCCATATTTACACAAATAGTTTAAATGACTTTTCCTTGATTAAATTATGTGATGTACTGAATGTGTGAAATTTTAATGAACCTGATGAAGTGGATTAGAAGATTCTTACACTTTTCCATGTAGCAATTTATTGTTGAAAATTCACTCATAACTAGTTTCACAATATTGTGAAATTTCAATATTATTCTCATATTAAAATTTCAATATTATACACACTTTTTTTAATGACTAGAAAAACGATAAATTTATGTAGGAGCCTCAAACAATATTTAATAAATTTGAGTATCATTATTTATTTCAAACAAATACATGGTATTATCAAACACTCTTTTGTGAACTTTTTAATTCCACCCCCCTTGTGCAAAATTTGCATTGATATTTATTGGAAAAAAATTATCTCAAAATATCATCAAATAAGAATTTTTACCTTAGCCCAAAAGAAAATAGTTATTTTCCACTCTAAAAAAGCCTAGGAGGGGGGGTGCTCCTGGAGAATTCAGTGCTAAGAGTCTAATGGAACCAAAGATTTTCCCATCCAAGTCTTGATTTGGATCTTACGATGAGTTTCAATTGGCTTCCAAGAGCCATTTATAGACATTGTGAATTTTGTCTCAAGTTACAAAATCCAAACTAAGCAGTTGAATGAGTTACGTAAGATATAGCATCCTTGTTTGGCCAAGGCCCATTTGATCACACTTTTCACAATCACTTAAGCTAGTGTTTTGCTAAATCCACCTCCTTCTAAAAAAAATTGCATTGATATTTATTAAGTAAAACCTAGCGCTGAATATACTCAAATAAATCTATTTTTGACTTATGGAATATTAGGAGGGAGATTCCATATATGTAACCCAATGATAGGATTCTAAGAAAATTAATGTTTTTCCCTTCTAAATCCTGGTTTCAATTTTATGGCAAGTCCCAACTCAGTTCCAAAATCCATTTGGGAACATATTGTGAAATTTGTTAGGGGGTATAAAACCAAACTAAGAAACATAAATAAGTTCCATATGCTTTGAAATTTGTGTTTTTCTAAGGCCCATGCAACCATGCTACATACAATTGCTTGAGCCAATGTTTTGAAAAATCTACCCCCTTTTGCAAAATCTACATTAATATTTACTGAACAAATCCTTAGCTCTAAATATCGTAAAAGAAATCAATTGGAGTCCTAGACTCAGGGTGTACTTATATTTAACCTAGTTCCATGAGTCTAATGATTGGCATTTTTCCCATCTAAGTCTTGTTTAAAATTTTATAACGGGCTACAACTCACTTCCAAGAGCCATTGAGGGATATATTTTGAAATTTGTTCGGGGATATAAAAACTAGACTGAGTCGTAGAAACAAGTTTTGTAAGCTCTTGATTTTTTTTTTTTTTTTTTTTGCCAAGGCCCATGCAAGCATATTACCTGCAATTTTTCAAGTCAGTGTTTCACAAAATCCACCCCCTTGTGCAAAATTTTTATTGATATTTTTTGGAAAAAAACCCTAGCTATGAATATCCTTAAAATAAATCAAATTTTGACGTATGGTACTAGAATTGGGGTGTCACTATTTGTAACATGGTGCTAGGAGTCCAAAATGAATTGATAATTTGCTGATTGGAGTCCTAATTTGAATTTTATGGCAAGTTTCAACTTGCTTCCAAGAGCCATTTAGGGACATATTGGGAATTTTTTCTAGGGGTGTAATAACCAAACTGATCAATAGAAACATGTTTTGTAAGCTCCAAAATTTGTGTTTGGAGAGGGCATGTGCAATCATGCTAGCCATATTTTCTAAGATAATCTTTTTCAAAATCCACGGCCTTGTGAAAATTTTGCATTGATATTTATTAAACAAAAAAATAGCTGGAAATATCCTCAAATAAATCAATTTTGTACCAATAGATTCCTAGAAGGTGAATTCCCCTAACTATAAACCTGGTGCCAGAAGCCCAACATAATTAACAATTTTCCCATCTGAGTCTTAGCTTCAGTTTTATAGTGAGTTGCAAATGTTTCTAAGAACCATTTAGGGAAATGTTGTGATTTTTTTCTAGGGGCATAAAAGCCAAACTATGCAAATAAAACACGTTTTGGAAGCTCCAACATTTGTGTTTAGCCAAGGCCCATGTGAGTATACCATCCATACTCACTCGACCCAGTGTTTTCCAAAACACACCCCCTTGTGCAAAATTTTCATTGATATTTATTGAACAAAACCTTAGCTTTGAAGTTCCTAAAACAATTTTTTTTACAGCCTATGGAATCCTAGGAGGGGGGGTTTCCATACTTAAAATTGATTTCTAGGAGTCCAACAAAATCGACGGTCTACCCATCCAAGTCCCAGTTTGAATTTTATGGTGAGTTGTAACTTGCTTCCAAGAGTCGTTTATGGAAATATTGTGAATTTTTTTCATGTGAAATTTTTCTAGGGGTAAAAAAAAAAAACTAAGTAGTAGAAATGATTTTTGTATGACACAACATTTGTGTTTTGCCAACGCCCATGTTGCATGCCACCTAAAGTTGATTGAGCCAAAGTTTTGGAAAATATACTCCCTTGTGCAAAGTTTGCATTGATATTTTCTAATTAAAACTCTAGCTCCTAAGATCCTCGAATAAATGTTGTTTTGGCTTATGGAATTCTAGGTGGGGGGTGTCCTTAACTATAACCCAGTTCTAAGAGTCCAACAAAATTGACAATTTTCCCATTTGAGTCCCAATTTGAATTTTCTGGCAAGTTGTAAATCGCTTCTTGGAGCCAATTAGGGACAAATTGTGATGTTTTTCTAAGGGTATAAAAGACAAACAGAAAAACTCAAGAGACAATAAATTTAATATAAGAACACAACAGAGATGTTAGAAGGTCACTAATGTGGATGCTAAATCAACTAACCATTAATAAAAAGGATGCATAATAAATATAAAGAATGCCTACTTACAAAAACTAAGATGCATCATTTATCTTCAAGCCTCTCTTGTTTATTTGGGTTCTAATGAATATCCTTTATTATTTATTTTGCTATTAACATCCATTTATTGATTCCAAAAGAGATAAATAGAAACTAAAGAAACAAGAGAAAAATATTGTCTGTATGTATCACATTCATTCAACATTTTTGTAGTTGGAATTTTGAATTCTACTTTTCATGGGGTTAGTTTTGGGGATAAAAATTAAAATAAATTGTGGGGATTTCACATAAATGTGGAAAAACTCATTTGCATATTAATTGTACATGTTTATGAGAAAAATCATTTGCATATATGAAAGGTATAATTCATATGGATGCAATTTTTGAAATATTGAATTCAAAATTGAGTTCAAAATTAGACAATGTAAGTAAATACACCATATTGACCTTGCATTGCAAGTTGGCAATGCCCATCATTGTTTATTGAATTGGGATTTGAAAATCCATAGTTTTATGCAATTTGAAAACCCTAGTTTTGTGGAATTTGAAAGACTAGTTAATGGCTAAGGTTTTTTTATTTTGGTGGATTCCTTATGAAGGGTTTGGAAAGTTCCACTTGTACTGACTTGTACAAAGCTATGGTGGATAACGTTAAGTTTGGAAAACCTAGTTGATGACTAAGGTGAAGTGTGGATAATCTAATTTTTCATAAGAGGTCAGCATAAGCTTTTTCTTTATGCAAATTCTTTGTGATGTTAATTTTGTCATTATATTTATGAAATTTATGAACTAATGAAATACTATTTGGATGGAATTGATGTTTATACCATTGTGACTAATTTTTACCTGACACACCATAATAGACTCCCATAAGTGACACACTTCAGTGATTCACATAATTAATGAACCATGACCATCAATACACATGCATAGATACACTTAACCGATGCACCATAGGAGATACATAATTAATGTTCTTACATGACACACATGATTGAAACACCATAAGAAACACATGATCTCTCTCTCTCTCTCTCTCTCTCTCTCTCTCTCTCTCTCTCTCTCTCTCTCTCTCTCTCTCTCTCCATATTTTTTTTGTGATGGATTCATAATTGTATTTTTATCAATGTTTTTTGTGATTAGCTTCCTAGAAAATCTGCATGTTTTCTTTTCTCCTCTCTTGATATCGAAGCCTTCTAGATCTCTCTCTCTCTCTTGATATCCAAGCCTTCAAGAAACACATGATCTCTCTCTCTCTCTCTCTCTCTCTCTCCATATTTTTGTGATGGATTCATAATTGTATTTTTATCAATGTTTTTTTTGATTAGCTTCCTAGAAAATCTGCATGTTTTCTTTTCTCCTCTCTTGATATCCACGCCTTCTAGATCTCTCTCTCTCTCTTGATATCCAAGCCTTCAAGAAACACATGATCTCTCTCTCTCTCTCTCTCTCTCGCTCTCTCCGTGGGAACCATGGTTTGAAACATGTAACACCCATACTTGACCTTAGGAATGTAATTAGCCTGTATATGTGAAATTTAGGCTAGATAGCCAAGGATTTATTTTAAGAGCCATTGTGCTTGTGTACATGTGTGATTGTGTTTTATGGATGGTATGACCAGGTGCACATGTTTATATTACACATTATTTAAGGATAAAAATATTAGTATTGTAATTATAATAATGTATGCATGTTAATAAAAAAATATAATGGTTACATACCAAGAAGACATAAGAGTATGGGGGTTGAGGCTCCATGTATGTGTAAAAAGAGGCACATATGATTCATTAAAAATTCACATGCATACAACCAAGGTCCATTAAGTGGCTTAGGAGAGTGCCAAGTGTCAAAAAAGAGACATACATGTAAAATAAGGACGTTGGCATGACGGCAAGGGAATTATTGATTCATTCATTCAACACTAATTCTGAAGCCTACAAACAATTATCAGATGAGAAGGGAAATACAACATGGTAACAAAAAATCTTGGAAGCCCTAGTGTTGAGAACATCTCTTACTAATAAAGTAAGACACCCTGAAAGGTAATGGCACAACCTAAGAGACTACAAGTGCAGAGAAGGGTGTGCATCAACTTGGGTGCAGGATGATAGTGGGTGTGAGCTTGGATGCTGGAGGTTGTCAAGGTTGGTATGAGGGCCTAGAACAACCATGAGGGTTTTAACGAGATATTTTCACCTAAGCTAGTAGGTTAATTTAACCCACCAGATTAGCTAAGGATATACCCAGAATGGTGTGTGAATTAATGTAGGTAGATCAATATATTTTACCCTAATTGAATTCTATATAAGCAAGCATATTTCAGATCTATACATGACACTTTAGAGGAAGAGTTTTTATACTGATACCAGACACCCTTGTAGGTTGATGACATATGTTGGGCCGAATGCAGAGATACTCACTCCTATTTTAAGATCATACTCCCAGCTATAAAAAATCAAAGCCCTACACACATACACCAACAAAAAAGAACACAAAAGTCTTCCTTAGAGGGGTTGTCAGCCTAAAAAAAAAATGTATAGATAAAGGACATAATCAGATCAAAAGCATGAGAAGGGAAAAATATTCTATTAATCATGAATGAAAATACAAGGAAATATACTTCCAAAAATTAGGACCTCTCCTCAAGCTTGGAAATAGTGTCCTCCTCCAAGAGTAATAAGAATATATGATAACCTAGAATCAAGATATTAGATTAGAATAACTCTCTTAGTCTCTCTCCAAGACTCTAAAACCATCTCAACCCTTTGGAATGACCAATGTAAATAGGCGTAGATACCTCCCAAAGAGAATGAATCTAGATGTTTGGGATAGAGAAAAGTTAGGAAGATTCTCCAATAATGGATCCAAGCTAACTTGAAAAAGTGATCCTCTAATATGATATCCTAGGGAACATAAGGCTCTAGAACCTCAACCATCATCATTGGGAAAAAACTATCAAACTGGGATGACAAAGGATCCTAGCAAAATTAGGGTATCTTCACTCTATTAAGCACTAGATCCTAACGAAGATGCACAAAATTGAGTAAAAACAAGGGCCATGCATCTACGAAAAATGTCAACAATATAGGTTCTCACGTGCATCGAGTCAAAGGAGGAAATTATGATGATAACATATGTCCCCTAATGTATGAGTTCATAAGAGTAGATGATGGCATAAATGCATTACAACAAGTCTCAAAGCTTAAAATGGAAGGAAGGAGAAAAATTTGTAAAGTTGGATTGGAGGAACCTAAATGTCGGAGTCTTAACTTTACTGATAACAACCTTAAGGCAGGAATACCCATGCTCAGTCATAAATAGAAAACTGAACATGGATGCCAAACTTACATTGCAAATCCATGACATGAAATGATAATACATGGCGATGAACAATACACATTGGATCTATGACCAATCATAAAAATATCTTAGCCACCAAAAAATACAATGTGGATCTATGTCAATGTATACATTAGTAGGACTATGGGCACATAAGACAGGAGGTGCACCCGAGTAGTCCTCAAAGTACATAAATGATAAATAACTCCAAGGTAGCCTAGGAAGGGGGCCATATAAGAGTTAGATTTCCCTAACCCAAGGTACTCTACATAACCTCAATGATACCAATCTACAACATACAAATATATGTGTTAATGTCGAGCATGGTAGAAAACATCTGCTTAGTGGTCAATGAGGTGTACCATTAACAAGCATGAGGGGATCCAACGATGATGAAAATTGACCCCAAGGTACCTATTATAATCCTCTTAGTGTGAATAGATGAGATGGCATCGAACACTTGCAAACTTGATCGATTAGGAGTTAATGATGTAAGCTCACTATTGATCATGAGGAAGCCTACAACTAAGGCTTGCAAGCTCCAAGGTACTATTGTTTCCTAGATCAAGTTCTTGGATAATGAGATAAAGTTGATAGGAGAAGATCCATCGAATGAGGGTCTTAGTGTATCCCCCATCAATTGTCATGGAGTAAACCAAGAGATAATGTGAATGGATGAAGTCATGATATGATGAAGTACAACTTACACATGGATGATCGATACAAAAAGGTCAACAAGGATTGCAGATGGATGACATAGGTTGAGAATTCCTTTGAACACATAGTGAAATGACACAGAAGTGACTTGGAAGCATGAATTTGAGCACCATAAGATATTGTGTAACAATAAAAGAGTAATAAAAGCATGCTCACTAATGAATGGAAGAGTAACCAACCGAAGAAGTAGATAGAATCATATGTATGGTATAACTCCTAGGTAAGCTAAAACCCAACTGTGAGATAATGAATCAAACGTGTGCCATGTTCAAGGGTGAAATGACTAACGCTGATGTTTTGACGACTAACAAAAATAAATGTTTCCCTCCCCATTTTCTCTTTTTATTCTCCTTCATGTTTTAATGAGCATGAAATGGAAGACACATATGCTTAATAGATTTCTTTTTCATAGGTTTTAATGAGGCTATAAAAGAGATAAAAGTACACTCAGGGTTTAACAAGATTTGAGAATGGAAAAGAGATCACTTGCTGAATTTCAATTTAATTAACGAGCAAAAAAATATTGAAAGAACTCAACATTTTCATATATGTTTTACGAGCATGAAAATATGAAAATATAGGGAAATTAAGCTCAGTATTTTCATAAGTTTAACAAGTCATGAAAAGAAATCGAAATGAACTTAATGTTTTCATATTTTAACAAGGATGAAAAGAAATCTAAAAGGAGCTTTGTTCCTTTCAAGTTTTAGCGAGTATAAGAAGGGCACAAAGGAAGCTCATCCTGGAGGAGCGAGTGGAATAAGGGGAAGAAACTAGTTTTAGTATGTTGGGATTGCTCAAATTATAAGGAGGTAGAGAGGCTAGAATTTAAGACCACTCATCACAATGAATCCTCCAAGAAAGGGTAAAACCCCAAGTGAAATGGAGTGATAGGCCAAGTAGAGGATGACAATGGTGGTGAAACAAAACTAAGGTCCATCGTGCAAAAAACAGTGAATAAAATGTGGCAATCACAGGGGATAAAGTGTGCAATCCTCTTGGGTAGGGCCAGAAAGTGATGAAGAGGAGTAAAATGCAACTCAGATTCTAAGTCATGACTAGTAAAAAGGAGGAATTCTAAAAATAAAGTAAATGAGACACTGCATGAACATCAACATGGAAAAGAGGTGCTAAACTAGGGCATCCATTTATAGGTAGGCTCTACCTCCAAGTTACGACATGCATAAAAAATAAAGAGGATAATGCTACAAATTTATGGGGTCAGACCTATGACACAATGATGGTACTAGTGGTCAACAATGAACTGAAGAGGGAGATATGTGAAACTACCCCTACATGCCAATTTTGAAAGATGTACCTTAGGCCCATTGTCATAATGGGACCACAAAGATAGCTCTTTAAAAAGAAGACTAAGAAAAACCTCCAACACTCCTGTAAAAAGATTCATTAGTAAATTATTAACATTAAAAACACCTAGAAGCCATAAAAATAATCAAAAATAGAATATTCCCATTAGATACCAAAAATTCTTATAAAAGAAAGGTCATACCTCCTCATTTGTCATTGCGATAAGTTTGAATTAGAGAGAAAGAGAGGAGAAGAGAGTGATCCAAAATTTGGCTACAACAAGGGCAAGGAGTTTGCAAGTGATTCCAAAGAGCATCCAAGGGATATTATAGCTAGGTAAGTGACAATAAAAACCCTTAACCCTCACATTATATTGGTCACATTTTTCAGAATGTGAGTGGCTGAAAAAGTGCCCAAGGTGCATCTTCGTGGGGAGGACACAGGCATATAGTAAATATATTGCTATCTTCGCAAGGTTGTTTCCCTCTAGGGTGTGAATATCTTTTCTCTATTGTCAAGGGGTCCCATTGAAGATGCGTAGGGTTTCAAATCTTTAAATTTTTTTCCAATTTTTTTTGCTTTAGCCTTAGGGTTTACGGTTTCTATGTCAAGTGAAGCGTTGATGGGAAACTGTCTTAATGAAAATTTTCTTATGGATGTAAGGAACACCATGATTTAATGGATAGAAAGGGATAAATTTGAGGAAGAAATTAAAGCAATGATCCATGGTCCAAATTTGCAGGCTTTGAGAGACTGTGGCTTGTTGAAGTTCTTCAAAGTTCCTAGCATTCCATTGATTGGTTGACTGGTGGGACCCAGTCAATGAATATTTTATGGTTGGTTAGATATCCTGAGGTTTGAAATAGATGATATCTATTTTATAATATGTTTATAAAGACATGGGGCTCCAACATGGCTGAGTGGTGTGAGAAGCTAACTAGAAGAAAATGTGGATTCTTATGTGGCTCGATATTGTAGTCCTAACACTTGGAGGAGTAGTGGAAAAGTATCTATTGGTGGAATATTGGAACAAAACTCGAGAACCAAAGTTTTCACTATTCCACGTGTATCCAATTTTTCCACTCCCCATGTAGCAACAAAAGCACATATGGACCTAGCTGTGAGATGTTTGGAACCCAACCCGTTTAACTGTTGTGATGGCTTGATGGGCACACCTCAAAGAGAAACTTACCCATGTAAGAAGATGACACAAGAGAATGTTTGGATATGGGAGTTTAGTCATATCATTTTTCTAGTGTGAATCCCACCTACAAGGCCAATAACAGACTCTGAGCTTGATCTTCCACTTATGGAGCCTCAAATGAGTAGATGGACTACATTGATGGTTAGGCAGGAAGGAGTCCATGGTGGGAATTGGTTCACCTCCACATACTTCCACTAGCTAAGGAGTGTGACATAAGATGTGGATTATTATGCCTATGATGGAGTGGATTTTCAAGGATAGCTTGACCTAGTCCCACCTCCTGGGGCAAAGTGGACCACCCTTGGTAAGAATTATTTTTTTCTTTTTGGAAATTTTCAATGTTTTTGGATTTTTGAATATCATTTATTTTTTGATTTTTTTAAACATGGGTATAGAGTTACTAACATTTTCATTGGTACTATATGCAAGCATGTAAAAATCACACCCCATAACTATTCACCACTTCATAGAGTAGTACCAATAGCCCAAGTAGTTCATGAACTAGTCGGGTAAGAGGAGGAGAGAGTGGAGTCATATGAGTTGTAGGAATTAATCCACAATGTGAAGGGGTTGACTTTGGGAGTACCACTTATGCTTATAGATTATGTGCTTCCACACCTACAAACACATACATTGGTTGTACAATCCCCTCATTGTCATGGCCTCCTACATTGTATTTTATGCGTTGTGCTATGTTTCTATCACCATGAGAATTACTGAATGGGAATAATAGTTCTCTTAGAGTTTTTATTTGAATACATATGTATGAGGTAGTATAGGCTAGGTCTTAGATACTTGATTTTGAACTATGTACCCAATTTTATATGTAAACCTCTACTATGATATAATAAAATATGATGACTTCTATGGTTTTTGTTCCAAATGATGTAGTTTTGTAATATTTTATTCATGTGCATGATTTTAAAATATTAATGTGACAAATGAAAATCTAACACATAATAAATAAGTGAATAAAAAATCACATTATAGCCTCTAGGAATATGCGATTAGACAATATAATCATAGTGTCATTCCAAGAGACGTACCCTTAAATAGTATCAAAGTAACACATGATTCCTTAAAAAATAAACACGGTGGAGATGAGACATTACATGACGGGAGTCAAGTTGGACAAAAAAGTAGTAGATGCTAAGGGAAATAGCCTCAGTTAAGAGCTCGATGACAATGCTATATTCTGCAATGTTGTTGGTGACTGGGAAAGACAAATGCCCCATGAACTCACAAGTTCATCGGTGGGAAAAAAGACAACCCATGCAGTGGAAGAAACACTTCCAATGTAACAACTTGCAACATCTACAAAACCTAGGTAAATCTATGAGGGCCTTGACATATGTAAATAAAATACCATATACACAAATTACTAATGGAAAATATCGACACACAATCAAAACAAAAGATAAAAACATCACACTCACACCTATGTACACTATGTGTAGGACACTAGGAAAAAGACTATGCATATTATCGTTTTAGATTGAGCCCATTACGTGGCTTCGAGAGTGGATTCCCATCATATTCAACTAACTTATAGGCTCCTATTGTGAGAAAAAATTTAATAATATGGGGTCCATACCACATGTGTTTGATTTTACCTACTCCTAACTTTTCATGGTTTTGATCATAGAACAAAACCATATCACCCTCTAAAAAGACATGAGGTCGAACTAATGCATCACATTAGGCCTTAACAAGTATTTTATGAGTTTTCTTAGTAATCAAAACATAAAGGCATTATTCATTGAGATGGTCTAAGTGTAACAAACATTGTTCGTCGACAAAAGTGTCAGGAAGTAGTTCGATAACTTCTTGTAGGGATGGAGTTTTTCACTCTATAGAAAGAATAACTTCCACTCCATAAACCAGTTGGAAAGGAGTGAAGCTTGTATTAGACTTAACATGGTTTCAATAGGCCCAAAGGGTAGAAAAGAGAATAAGGTGCCAATTTGACTTATGATTCCCTACCATCCATTGTAACATAGTTTTCAAGACATGGTTAACAATCTTTACTTGTCTATTAGGATGGGGATAATAGCGGGTTTAATGTTTATGATGAAAACCCAACTTGGAAAATAATTCCTACATCATATGGTTTTGAAAATGTGCACTGTGATTAATGATAATTTTTTGGGCACACCAAACCTAGTAATGATGTGGTTAAATAGGATTAAGGAAATGTGGCACCATCATTAGAAAAAATAGGCATAGCCTCAACCCACCTAGTGAAGTAGTCATCAATGATAATGATGTAGTGATGACCATGGGTGGGTTACATTGCATGAAGTCAATGCCCCACTGGGAAAAGGATCAACAACTACGAATAGGTGTAAAGGAGCAGGATGGGCATGCATTTTACTAGAGAATATTTTACAAGGATGACATTTTTGTACAACAATGATACAAGATTTGAAGATCAAAGGCCAAAAATACCCAGTGCTCAAAATTTTCTAAGCAGTAGCAAGTCGAGATAAATGACTACCACATTCTCCACTTTGACAATTATTCAAAACACATTCAGCCTCATCATGGGTGAGACATTGATGTGCTATTACATTAAATCCAAGATGGTAAAGCATATAAACAGTAATAACAAAATGCGTAGACTAGTGGTGGATATGCCGAGACTCATCACGAGATAACTTAGGTAGGAAATGTTGAGTTTGGAGATTTAGAAAGACATTCCTATACCAAGGATTAGAGGAAATAATGAGGAATAAGGGCTCATCAAGGAGTGTGTCCTCAACCATGAGTGTTTCATCAGTTTGAGGTAACTCAATAAGTAACTCTGTGAATGCTAGGGATTTCTTTGACTTAGCAACCACAAACTCCAAATAAAAATCCTAAAGTATAACAATCCACTTGGAGTGTTTTCACCCAGTGATTTGACAAGTATGTGTTTCATGGGGTTGGAGTCAATAATTACCATGGTAGTTTGCAAGAGTAGATAGTGCTGTAATCGTTGGATAACAACAACAACTGCTAAAAGCAACTTCTAGACATGGGAGTAATGAAGCTCATGACAAAGAATATCATTGATTAGATAGTAAATAGGGTGTTCGTTGGACATCTCATCCTCTTGGATGAGAACCATACCTATGACGGAGTCAGAGGCCACCAAATATAACAAAAAGTCACAGTTGAAATCAAAAGGTATAAATAATGGTGGAGACAAAAAAACCTATTTCAAAGCACCAAAGTATCATTGGGCTTGGTCATCCCATAAAAAGGAACCCCTTTTTCAACAAACTCATAAAAACTTGAGTATTCTAAACATAATTAGCAATGGAACTATGGAAGAAATTAGCCTTCCGTAGAGAGATTGAAGTTGGTAAACCATGTGTGGAGGAGGTAAATTGAGAAGAGCCTCAACCCTAGAGGGATCAATGCAAATCCTTTCTATTGACAGTGTTGGATAATATGCCAACACTAGGGGGTCTCCCCTGTATGAAGTCCCAAATATACCTCACACCTTTTGGGGTAGGAGCCCCATATGAGATAGTGACCCAACTGTCATCATGTGTATGTTTTTATCTTAGATATCAAATACGAATAGTTGAATGTGAAACCAAATGTAATATGTTAGAATAATTGGGATGAAATCGTCTCTCCATTGACAGATTGTAGAAAATGATATAAGAATATAGCAACAATATAATGAGCAGGACCATGCCTTAAGGAAGAATCAAATAGCTAAGTCTCACTAAGACATACACAACAGGAAAGTGCTAGAAAGTTACTACGAATTAGTTCACCATCAGTTACTAACATAACATGAAATGAAGAGCAAAGATTCCAAGCCAACACACAAGCCACATGAAACAAATTAATTCATAAATATATAATCAAGGTGTAAACCACATGCATACATAATGGAAATACCAAATAGCTAATATAACCAATAGAGGAATAAACATGAATCAATTCATGAATTAAAAAAATATTCTCATTAATACTATCATCCATCCAAATACATGTACAAAAAGTTCTTCAAAACCCAACAAGAGAAGTTCATGTCACCTTCAAAACATAATACTAGCCTCACAATCCCTCCATCTACAAGTTACCAAGAGCAAGTGCTTTCAGCTCTTCAAGCACAAAATAACACCCTAGTTATTGGGCTAGCTTAAGTGCTAAAAGTCCCCAAGAAAGAGGCATGAGGTTACATTTAAGAAATGAGGAGGGTGGCCTTTCACCTTCTCTGGTAACTTTTGGACTCCCTCATAACTTTTTGACTTCCAATTGACTTTTTATCTTCCATAGTGCCTTTCAACATCTCAGGGTCTTTGATATTTTATTTTTTTTCCTTTTCCATGGTTTTAATATTTCTCATTTATGGAAAATTAATAACAATAAAACGAGGTGCAATAAAATTTGAAATAGCATCAAGTAGGAAATAAATTGGTCTTCAAAACTTTGTTGATGTCCTTTGTAACATTGTAAGGCCACCTTGATGCTGGTTGAATCCTCCGATAGTTGTTGTTGATTTGGATCATGCCTTCACAAAGTGTCTAGATATAAATGACCATCAACCATTGTGCAACTCCAATCCTGAAAATACACAACCATTAATTAGGATTCAATATTTTTAATTTACTTTGATAGAATAAGAAATATTTATCACTAATAAAAGTTTATTCATGTAATTGACATTGAGAAGTGAAGAAGAGTTCGTAGCCCTGAAATATTAATGTTAAAAATTCCCTGGATTAGCCTTCTTTCACCCTTTTTTCATGGTGATCTACTCTACCCCTTATACTTTTTAGTGCACTTTGATGTATTTTATGATGTTGTATTCTTGTGGGATGCACCTATAATTGTGCACAAGCTCTAATTTATCTTTCATTTAGCATAACTGTACAACATCTCCTTTTGACAGTCCTTCACAACGTGGCATGCACACTCCTTTATACCATTATTCCTATAATATAGTCATGTGGCACTTCACCTGGATCAATACATATTTCATCGTTGTCTTGTACTAAGATTTCACATGGTATTTGCATTTGGTCGATACCTTGTATTTGTTATCATCTCATTGCACTGTCAAGAGCAGCTGCTATACCTTTCGTGTCGATTAGTAGGCAACCCTTTGTGTCATTGCAAACATTGTATATGGAAGCCCTTCCCTTGTAAATCTCTGTAATGATGGATTGTCAGAGGTAGGAAATGTAATAGAAGAGGAGGTCGAGCATGTTGCTCTATATTCCACAACATTATTATTCCTTATTGGATAACCATAATTTTTACCACAATGTTAACATATTATTCCTTATTACAATATAATATATTATCAATTATTATTGTAACGCATATTTATCATAATATTATTCCATTTCACTTTATTTGTAGCGCCTATACAATGGAGCTTTAGCTTTTACAGAATTTGTATATATCCCCAAGGCAATGTAACAATATTTTTCACAACAAAGATATAGACCCCAACGATGATATATATATATATATATATATATATATATATATATTATATATATATATATATATATATATATCCCTCTCCCTTGAAGGAGTTTTACACACCATTGCTTTGTTCTAATAACTGTTGTCAGCTCTTTCAATGCGGTGTATGACATCGTTTTTCCTTTTGTCTCAATGAATTATTTAACAAAATTTCCCATCAATGCAGAGCTGTTGACATAGTTTAGTGCTCATTCCAAGGCTTAATATAATCTCTTGTTCAATGTACCATGCCAACGTTTTCCCAATATACTTGCGTCGCATCATTTTAACATAACCTTTACGTAAATTTGATATGTAGTTTTTAACATGCACTAAGGGATTATTCATAGTTTGGAGGTTTTTTCAAGAGGTTCCATTGATTGGAGGAGTTTTGAATATCAACCTTGTGGTAGCGCACCCCCTTGCATCTTTTTATGTCTTTATAGCACCTCCCTAACACTCTTTTGTTTTGATGCAACAACTTATCATGAGCAGTACAAACCTTTAATGTATTCAAGTTTCGTCTCATTTGCAACCTATTATTTTGTTATCCTTATCTAGATGGAGGCTTCTGTGCGTAGGAATAGTTAGAAAGTTGTTTTCTAGATCTATCACATAATTAAAATAAATTTTGACTAGTTTTGAATCATCAAATGTAGTTCATCATCATGTTAATTAAATGAAGAAAATCAAATTCAAAAAATCTATAAAAAAGAAGTGAAAAAAACTAAATCAAAGATCAAAATTCAAAATTCAAACAAACAAAAAAATAATCATCAGAAAAAAAAGTACTCATAATAAAGAGTATACAAATAATTAAAAACCATTAAAAAAATAGTTGAATACACTAATAGTCTAATTATATATAATAATATAATTTATATAATAAGAAAATAAAATATAATTGACAAAAAGATAACATAATACTTATTTCAAAATAAAAAAATAACTAATAACTATAATCATGACTCATAATACTTAATAAGTAATAAGAAAGATTTAAAATAAAATAAATTAAGGACCATAAATAATAAATAATTATAAATATTAATTACTAAAATATAATATAATATACTTAGGGAGATAGAGGCTAAGGTATAAAATAAGTAATATAATATTATATAATATTATGGTCAAAGAAACAAAAACCAATATGAAGATTCAATATCAAAAGATTCAATACCAAAATTAAGGAAAAAAATAATATTATAAATTAAAAATAATAAGAATTTAATTAAAATAAAAATAAAAATAAATTATATAGATATAAATAATAAGGGATTTAAGGGTTAAAATGTAACATGGAACAAACATTAAAACTATTTATACTAGAAATCAAGGTAATATAAATAATTATAAACTAAGATAAAATAAATAGATATTATGATTAAATTATATCTATAAATGTAGTAATTAGAATAAAATTATAATAAAGGAATATAAAAACAAATAATTATAAATAGGACTATTAACATCATTAATAATATTATTGACCATAATACTACTAAATTGGTCAATATTTGCTTAAAATCTACTTCTTCTTCTTTTTTTCTTTTTTTTCAGCTTTTAGGATAAAATTTATGAGCAAAATTGTGGAGTGGCTATGGGTTCCCCTCTCTCCCCTATTGTGGCTAATCTTTTCATGGAAGGTTTTGAGACTAAATACCTTGGTTCTACTCCTTTCCATTCTATGCACTGAAAAAAGTATGTTGAAGATACCTTTATTATTTGGCCCCATGGTAGGGAAAACCTTGAAATGTTTAAGCAACATCTTAATAATCAATCTAAATTTATTAAATTCGCAATGGAGAATGAGGCTGATGGAAACATTCCCTTTCTTGATTTCCACATTACTAAAAATGAGGATGGCTCCATCTTCCATCAAGTTTTCAGTAAGAAGACTCATACTAAGCAATATCTTCATGCCAATTCCCACCATCACCCAACCCAAAAATTCAGGGTTTTGAATACTCATGCTATCAAAGCCCTTAATATTTCTAGTGATCTTCACATCAATGATGAGAAGGCTCATGTTTTAAAGGTTTTCATGAAAATTTGGTATAGTAAGCCTCAAGGCTTAAAAGCCTTCCAAAAGGCAGAAAAAGCCACTAGAGGGCCTAGAGCTAGAACTAATTCCAAAAATGCCATTGCTATGTCCCATCTTCCTTTTATTCAAGCAACCACCAACGAGTTGGATCATTTTCCTAAGAAGACTAATATCTCTATGACCTTTAAGCCTCTTACCACTATTGGGTCTTCCCTCAGGTTGGTTAAGGATGAGATTGACCTCTCTAAATCTAAATGGGTTTACATGATCCATTGTTCATGTGGAAAGCCTTATATAAGTGAAACTAGTCATTCCATCAAGCTGCGAATTTTGGAACATGCTGGAAACATCAAACATAATCGCTCTCTATCCTAGACTCTTTTTGAACATTATGATAATATGAAGCATCATATATGTATAAGAGATGCTTGTGTATTAGCTAAGATTTATCACTATCATCATAGGAAGTTCAAGAAATCTATTAAGATAGAGAAACAAGCAACTGAAAATCTTAACCGAAATGATAGCTAGAGAATCAGTAAAAATTGGATTTGCCCTCTCCTTGAAATATTCTTCCTAATTTCTTCCCTTGTTCTCTTTTTTTTCAATATTATTGTTGTTGTTTATTATTAACCCCTATGAATATTTATTATCTTTTTGTCTTCTTTATAACGTTTTATATTTTTGTTATTCTTTATTATAATTTTATTTTAGTTACTTCTCTTATACTATATATGATTTATTAGTTATATACCTATTTATTTATCTTATCATTATAATTATTTATATTGATTGATTCCTATGTCTATATAGTTCTTATTTTTATTCCTATTTTATATTTTACCCCTAATTCTCTTGTTTTTTATATTAATATTATTTTATTTTTAAAATATTATTTATTATTTTTGGTTCTAAATATTATTTATTGAATCCTTTCTTATGGCTTATTTGTTTCATTGCCCCTAATATTATATAATTAATTTATTTATAATTATTATATTTACTTATTTTATACCTGAAACCTCTCTCTCCTTATTTATATTATTATTTAATTTTTAGTAATTAGTTTTATAATTTTTATGGTCCTTACTTTATTTATTTTTGAATCTTTCCCATTATTTACTTAATATTATGAGTCCTATTGTTTATTATTATTTCTATTTAGAATAAATATTATTTTTATATTTTTTGTTTTTAGTCATTTCCCCTTATTCTCTTATTATAATAAACCATTTATTATAATTAAATTATTAATGTATTTATTTATTTATTTTAACCATGTTTTTAATTATTTATTTACTCCTAGTATTTGTTCTTATTTTTTCTTCTAATCATTAATTTTTCAACGACTATTTTCTTGTTTATTTGACTTTTGACTTAGGTTTTTTCTCCTCTCTTTTTATAACCCTATTGGATCTAATTTTCTTTCTCTTAATTGTCTTGATGATGAACCACCTTTGATGGTTCGAAACACTTTGACAATTATTTCAATTATACGATAGATCCAAAAGACAACTTTCATTATCTTTGCAATGCAATGATGGTAGTTCGAAATACATGGGTTATGATTTTAACACATTACTTGATATCCCTCTAATCGCACAAACACGTCATTACAACACCCCTTTTGTATTATCACTCCTCAAATTTTATATGAAATATCTTCCATTTGTTGTTAGCAGCGTTTAGAGACCTTCCATGTGCATAGGTATCATCATGTGACTATGCTTTAATGTATTTCAATCAATAGTGTCATCACATCCATTACAACATTTAGTAGTTTTCCCTAGTGCAATGTTTGAATAAATTTTTTTCATGTCTTATTATATAATTCACATGTAGGGTTTTCATGATCTATTGAAACATTGAATACGATGTTCTTCAATGTTCTTTGGGGCATGTTCTTTAAATGTCACTTTTAAAGTACACGGCAATAGTGAAATGGTAAATGACAAGGGTTAATGACTGGGAGTTGAAGGTGTGAAGTGCCCTAGCATAGGGTTAGAGAATGGAAATGAAACAATCAAGATTTTTAGTGGTTGATGATAAGAGGACCAAAAGTCTGGGCTTTATGATGCACAAGTGCACCATAAGGAGATTGAGGCTTAGCATAAATTATGATCAGAGCTTTGTGTAACAAAGGGCATATGAGGGCCACTCCTAATATGTATTGGTGCATTCATAATTTTTGTATCCTTTTCATTTCTCCCTATCACATCATATCATCCATGCATTGCGTTGCATGTCTATGTGATGAAAACACATCGTTTGTTATGGTATTCCCTCTGGTAGTCACATGTTGTCGTTATAACCTCTTATTATAGTGCATTGCCATAGTGCATTTTCCTTTGCATGTTGTCAACCTTTATTGCATTTATGGAGTGCACTTTGGTTCAAGAATTTATCACGTTGTGGCATTTGATGCATCCTTTCCATGCACAAACATATAATCATATTGCGATATTATAATAAAGTTATTTCACATGGTATCATCGCATCTCCTTAGATGTGATTTTATTGGCACCTCTTGGATAACCAGTTATTGCATATATTAATTTTGTAGTGTATCATCCCTTGTGCATTTTATGTACACATATCATTTTGATTGCACATTTGATGTATCCTTTAACACACTTGTAATGTCACTCTTTGAAACATGTTTTAAAATTCCATTTGTGATGTATAGTTTGTAGTACTTGTATTATGTTCCAAATCATTCCCTTCACACATTATATATCCTCTTGCAACACACTTGTATATTCTCCTCGCTGCCTATAAATGATTTTGTGTAGAATTGTATAGTTTTCAAGCATTGAGTTTGTATATTCATTGGTAAAACACAATGTTCTTCACGTTCGACATCATGCACTATTGCTTCAATGCACTGCATGATTTTGGTTTTATCATTCATTCCATTTTCTCACATTGCATTACGTTGATTTATCATTTTTTTCATCATACTATGTGATTTTACTCCTTCATATGTAATACTATCATGTTTACATCACCTTTGTACTGATTTGATTGCACCTTTTATGATTCCATGCTGGTGAACCTTCTTTGAAAACTAGTAACCCTTTCATCGTAGTACTTGAAATTGCCTTTCATCAAGTATCATTGCATGTTTTTCCATTTCACATTCTTTTCTATCGTATGGATTCTCACTATAGCACATCCACCCTTTCATCATATCATAACATTTATTATATCTTTCAACATAGTCCCCTTTGTGCAAGTGTGATGGAAAACCAGCTAAAAGGTATAGTTTTCGATAACAACTCGTGAACTTTCATAGTCCTTTCATAAATTCACTAGGTCTTATGATTGTGCCATATGCCATCATCCTCTCAAGGGCTCATTGAATAATGTAGCTTATTATAAACAATGTAAACTTTGAAACGGGAACTATAAACTCAAAACAGGAACTTTGGCCAAAAAACCTCGAAAAAACATCAAAAACAGTGCTAAAAACAAAAAGTGTGTATACTGGAACGATGTTTTTGTTTTTTAGGCATCAATTTTGAACATGTTTTAAAAATGAAGTGACTACGAATTTACTATGAAATTTTCGTGTAAAATATAGCTTCAAAATGAAAGTGATGATACTAGAACAATGATTTTTTTTTTTAGGGTCAAGTTTTAAATTTTTTAAAAAATGCTAGTAAGACCAAATTTTTATGTGTCAAACAAAGTTGTTTATGAGGAAAGAAACACATTAATGTGTTTGGTAGAATATCATTTTTCTTTCCTAAGTATAAATTCAACATGTTTTCAACCATAACATGCTAGATACAAAACAAATTGAAATTTTTTCATCTATAAAATTAAAAAACCATGACATTATGAACAAATTACATCACTAAATGAATTCAAAAGTCATTATTTGTATATTGAATAAAACATACGTTATATCTCTAATTTAATATTGCATTGTAGATATTTTAAACAATAAAATTTATCATAATTAAGACATATAATCCAACAACATAAAAATGCCTCATAACTTCTCATTTAACACCATATGGAAATCATTAATTTTATTTGAAGATACGATGCATACATCAGTTATATAAGCTGTCTTAAACAATTATTCAAAATCACTCATATTTTCTTGCACACGATCAGAATTCACATCTTCGGATGAGTGACTGGATGCTGACGAAGATGTTCCATATTCTTGTCTTTCATCAACTAGTGCCCCATCTGAGTCCACATGCATGCCCAACATTTCAGGTTTCAAACTTCTTCTAGATCTATGACTGGTTTTAGCAGATTCCCATGTCAACACTGTTCCTTCTAGTAACAACCTTTTCAGAATCTCTATTGTCTTGAAGCGAAGAATTCCTCTCTTTGTTAAATTGAAGTCATAAAAAAGTATGTCAACATCCTCCAATTTTAATATGTCTGTGCAGCGACGATTTATATTTGCACCCTTTCTTTTTCTCTTTCCACCATTTTTTTTGTCAACTACCATCTCTAGCTTATACACACCATTGAATGGGTGTGTATTTGTGGCATACCAATGTACTTCAACGCTTGTAACATCCTCATTTTCTATAAAGACCTTTATAAATTTAGCAACCCAGAATGGATAGCCATTGGGATCTCCATATGCTAACACTGCAATCATGCAACCCTCCTTAATATCCTTTATTGAACCCCTATAAAGGCCTTCCATGGCTTCACATTGTGCACGAGACCTTCTGGAACCAATATACATCTCTCTTTCCGATGCCTGTGAAGAATTAATAATACCTTGAGATTGTTGCTGTTCAACAATGTTTATTTCCTCATGTTCATTCGACACATTTTATGGCCAAATAAATGGATTTTTCAAAGGTATATCTTTAATTGTTGTTGTTGAAATCATATCGGTTTGATTATTGAAAAATGAATCCCACCAAACTGAATCAGCAATGTCAAAGTACTCATATGTATATCTAATACATTTTTTAATTTCTTCAAGGCAATCAGAATAATTTATATCTCTATTCTGTCTGCGTGCATTCTGAACTTCACCAATTGATTGTAATAATAATATTTTTGATGCAAATATTGGATGATCTAGAATGAAATTCAAAAATTGCAAATATGATGATGGTTCCCATTCTGTAGTAGTTGAATACTTCTCGCCTCATATTAGTGTTTTCCCATCAATTTTTTTGATACAAAATTGATGTTGGAACCTAATGTCATTAAATTGTTCAATGCATTTCCCCTCACCATATGATCCCAGAATAAACCTTTGCATGTCAACAATTTCTTCCAACACATCAAAAGTAGGCTCTGGCATGTATGATTTCTTAATACATTCAATTAGTGATGGCAAGCTCCCAACTTCCTTCCTCCTCAATGTGACTGAAAAACGGCTGAACATTTGATCAATATGGTCATGAGTGTGCCCAACAAGAAGGAAACCAACCTTTGCCTTTTGAAAAATTCTCAATTCAACAAACATGTTTAGATATCCAAAAACAACCTGATTTTTGTTTTCACAACAAGTGTTGTCCAATTGTAGATACAAAACTTCAGGAAGATTACTAGACCAATGAGAAATCACATCATGAATTATGGTTATGTTCAGATTTGCATCATTATGAATATTTGGAGCTGTGAAGTACACCCTTGGCAACCTTTTCCCATTGAGGACCATGCAACCGACCAAGTGAAACTGAATAAAATTTTCCTCCTGTAAATTTTTTGGTGTGCGAACAAAATGTGGTAAAAGTGTTTTCTTCTGGTCCATACCATTAATTATCAAACCCAAATATTTATTTGGATTATCATAACACTTATTTCGATGCTTGTAAAACTTCTTTTTTTCGTTTGTTTGTTGTTCTTGATGCTCCTGAAGTTCTTTGACAATTAAATCTACACAGCATAAAAGAAATTCATGAAGAAATATGTTTTCATAGTTGATGACTATACAATTTTAAAAGTTAAAGTTATGAATGCTTACCTCTTTCTGAGCCTTCACATTTGTCCCTTTTTGATTTAAGAGAAGCACATGTACTATAAATTCCCATCCTTGTCTTCTTAGGAATACGGACATTGTTGAATTCTTTCTTCCATACCTTCACAAAATATTGATATGTAATAAACCGACCATGTCCCTCAGCACTTCTGCTATTCTTTGTATAGTTGTAGATTTCTTCCTTGAAAATATCTAGGAATATGTATTGTCTCTCTATTTGGCATACACTCTCCATGCTTTGAAAAGAAGTCTTTCATCCATGACATTGTAGTATTTGATAATGGCCCAAACTGTCTTTTATGACATACTTCTGAATAAAATGTGGGATCCTTTTCTAAATTTTCTTGAATTCTCAAGACACAAAAATTCCGAATTGAATGAAACATTTTGAAAGCTTTTGTACACATATATAAATTCCTAATATGATAATCATAACCTGACAATGTAGATTGCATGCACCCAACTAAATATGAATTTTGCATGCTTTTATTCATTGAAAAATATCTCTTCCTGCTTTCTAATGCAAATGTGAAATCCATATGTTTCAAACAATTTTTTTGGCAACATTCACTTGAAATGAGAGTGCTGATAGAACTTCTTATCGTCAAATATTCTGCTCTACCCCTTGTATAACTAGAACAACTTGCATTGATATGAAAAGGTTTGCTTCTACTCCTCGATAAAATATTTCTTGGCAACATCTCCATCATTGGATCATCATTTGTATAAGGATTTTCATCATAATTAAGAGGAATGTTATCCACACTATGATCAGCTATGCTTTTCAAATGTTGACTTGGGGAATATTCTTCATCTTCCCTTTCTTCAGTGCTACTTTCATAGTCCTTAGAATTTGGACTGAATGGAAAATTTGACTTGATGTTTAATGGATATTCTTCCTCATATTTATTGTTAGTGCTAGTCTCATAGTCCATAGAATTAGGACTATGTCGAAAATGTGACTGTTTACTTATTGAAGATGCTACATCTTGTCCTTTGTCACTGCTACCTTTATACTCATTAGAATTAGGACTAAGTGCATCATCCTGTCCTTCATCACTACTGCTCTCATAGTCCTTAGAATTAGGACTAAGAGGACACTATGACACTCCATTCTTTTGAAATTCATCACCACGCTCTTCATAACTGTTGCTCTCATAGTCCTTAGAATTAGGACTAAGTGGACACCGTGACACTCCAACCTTTTGAAATTCATCATCCCGCTCTTAATCACTGCTGCTCTCATAGTCCTTAGAATTAGGACTAAGTGGACACCGTGACACTCCATTCTTTTGAAATTCGCCATCATGCTCTTCAAAACTGCTGCTCTCATAGTCCTCAGAATTAGGACTAAGTGGACACCATGACACTCCATTCTTTTGAACTTCACCATCATGCTCTTCAAAAATGCTACTCTCATAGTCCTCAGAATTAGGACTAAGTGGACATCGTGACACTTCATCAGTGCTGCTCTCATAGTCCTTCGAATCAGGACTATGTGGAAGAATTGACTTTCTATTCATAGTGGAAGAAATCCCATTATATTCATCAATATGAATAGAGTTGTTAAGTGATGAAGATGTTGATGGTGTATAAATTGAAACTTCACTATTAGAACAATCCATACCTTTAAAATAGAAGATGTTGAATGATACAAAAGAGTCTCCTAAAGATATTATATAGCTTAAAGAATGAAATTTTCCCTCCAAAAAGTTTCGCGAAAATATTTCCCTCCAAAAATTTTCGCGAAAATATTTTCCTCCAAAAATTTTCGCAAAAATATTTCCCTCCAAAAAGTTTGTTAGATTT